>BPLQ01001402.1:487255-501795 GCA_021605075.1 Caerostris darwini
TTTTTTTTTTAGTACCATTTAACTTGAATTTTTAGAAACTTTATCTTGTATTTCCACTAACATTAATTAAGCAGCCAATTAAAATTTAAAGCATATTTATGAATTAAGATGAGGAGGTTTAAGGGGTATTTCCCCCTGTTGGTACTCCGTAATCGGTACGCCAGTTGCCAGTTTACAAATTAGGTTTAATTTTTCAATCCTTTTATTGATAAGAAATCTTTTGTGAATTTTTATTTTAAGCTATTTTTGAAAAGAATTCCATATATATATATTTGCCTTTAACACGTGATCCCTTTTTAATTAATATGCAAATATCTTTCTTGATATTACATACATATGTTCTGGTGCATACTCTGGATTTTATCTCAGTGAGTAAGGGCTCAATAAAATAAAATGTAACTATTTGAAAAAAGTACAATATGTCATACTAATAGAAAAAAGTATATCAAAAGTTGAATATACAATTTTATTAATAATTCTTACAACATATGCATTTGAACTAAATTAGTGTATCAAAACAAATTACAGCTGAACAAAAATTGAATTCTAGTTTAATTTTTAAAAGAATTAAACAATGCAATGGATGTAAAAAGATTATATATGTGAATTTCATTATTTTGATGAATATTTAATAAAACTAAACCATTTAGATATTCTTTTCTTATTGTGCTCCTTAAGCAGATTTCTAACCTTCATAACATTGGAAAAGATCCTTCATTCAGTCATTTATACATTGATGTTGCAGATTGAGTGGCAAATATTTTTACCAAAAAAATCTGTCGAATTAACTGGTATTTGCTCGGAGGTAATTCTAGGTTCTCTTATTTCACGATTGAACATTTGCATTAGATTGACAATAGAAATAAAATAAAATTTTTTATTGATTTTTTTAAATTCTTTGCAAATAAAATAAAATTGAGCAATAACCTCAAAATTTTTGTAACAGTTTGCACAAAAGAAATATATACTAGAAAATTTTATCTAATACATGTAATGATAAAAAAATTACTTGATTCAAGACTTTTAATAAGTAACATTTCAGCAGTAAACAATTTATCTTCCAGGCTGTGAACTTTGGGATTCACGATTCTAGAATTATTGTCATCGACTCGTGTCCTATCAATACAATAGGATATAAGGAGCTGTTGTAATTTTTTTCTTCTGGATTCCAGGCTATATTCAATATGTTTTTTCTTTTTAGAATGTGAAAAAATTATAAATTTTATCAATAGGAAATGTTATAAAGAGACAAGTACTATTGATAAAATTTAAACTGCGAGATAAGTAATAAACAGACAGGGTTCAAGAATATAATTTTAAAGCTTGCTTGTACTCCATTAAATCTTCCACTCATGGAAGCTGCGCTATCATAACCTCGTTCAAGTCCACAGGCATGGATATGTTCGAGACATTTTTACTCTAATTGTATGCCATCTATAATGATTTAAAGAGTTGATGCATTTTGACATAAATGTATATTATACAATAGAGATTTAATTTCTTGGCCAACTTAAGTATTATTTTAATATTTTTCTTTTAATGACATATATATATATATAAATCATTTTACATGGATCTAATTATATTTTAGCATCAAAACAAGTATTGGTGTGAACAAAATTGCTTAAATTACAAAGGATTGTTAAGAGCCATGGAAATTAAATTGCAGCTATCAAAACTTTTGAAAAAATTTAAAGTTCCAAATGCTGCTAATAAAGGTAATTATAAACATTAAAAAAAATGCATACAAATTCAAAGAATTTGAAAAATTATTTTCAAATAAATATACTTTTTTTAAAAAGTTATTTATTGCTTCACTGTTTATAGTTTTATTCAAAGATTTAAATTTGGTTAAATTTTCTTATTTATATCTACAGTAGATAATTAAAAATTTATATGCAAACTATTTCTACACATTAAAAATAATTTTTTAACCTTAGTAAAAATGTATCATTAAAGGACAGAAATAAAAATTTAATAAAGCAATTTTTTTTGTTTCTTAATATGTTATTCTCATAAATATACATAATTTCTGCAATCTACATATTTTACGAATCAGGTGATCCAGATTCTTTGAGGAAATGTATTGTATCGGCATTTTTTGCAAATGCTGCATATCTTCATTATACTGGTATATACAAAACTATAAAAGGCGATCACATACTTCATATACATCCAGAATCAGTAATTTCTTTCATTAAACAGCCAAAATGGTAAGCATTTCATATTTTTTAAATGTAAGCTTGAAATATTGTAATTATACAGTATAAATTTATTTTGCAGTTCTAAGTTATTTTTGTAATTTTTTTAATTATAATTCTTTCTTTTAGTTAACACTCCACTTTTCAGATTTTATACCAATCTAAGTTACTACTAAATCAATATTAGTTAATTGGTGCATATTTATTTTATGAAAAAAATTTATACACTAAAATGATATATATAATAGTAACACTCAATTCATTATTATTAGTATTGGTTAATTTTTTGTATTTATTAACTAAAAATTCTAATTTTATAAAAATAAAAAATTTTGTTTGCTAAGTCATTAATTTGATCTACATTATAATGCTATAAAAATTATATCATTTACTTTCATGCAAATCAGTTTTAATATAAAGATGGGGAAGGAAATTAATTATATGTTTTTAATTAACTACTAATTTATCAAACAATAAAATCTTGGGTGCACCAAGGGTGACATTTGTCTTAGAAAAAGATGTATGTTTAGCTTCATTTTTTTACATACGAAATATCATTAAACAAATATCATTAAATTTTCAATATATGGCATGAAAATTGATTTTTTTTTTATGCATATGTATTAAAAATTTTTAGGGTTGTTTTTAATGAAGTCTTACATACAACAAAGGAATATATGAGAGATATTACTGTCATTGAACCAAAATGGCTTTATGAATTTGCTCCTCATTATTATCAGTATGGAACTGTAAGTATTTTTTATTTTATATTTATGCTTATACTATATTTCTAGTTGGCAGTATCACAATCTCATTTACTGATTAATATAAAAAAAAATGTAAGTACTCTGAACTATGGCTGATTATGCATACAATTTTATTTATAGGATCGTGAAGTTGGCTTATGAGTGGATTGCAAGAAGATAACAGAACACATGTAAATATGTACAAACTTTATTTAATAAAAAATAAATACAAAATATTCCAAAAATTGATGAAACAATATTCTGAAACTAAAATATATACATTTCTACAACAAATATTTGTATCATCTTACCTAAATACTTTTCAGTTATTTGTTTCATACACTATTCTCATTCAAAAGACCTGTCAAATATAGTTAAAATAAGTGAATATAATTACAAGCAAAAAAATTAATTATAAATTTAACTATCATATACCTCCGATTTCTTTTTCAGTCATCATTCAGAGAGAGAGAGCTATGAATGAGGGCTGCTCAGGTAGACTTCGAGATCTCTGAACAGTAACAATGTTGTCAGATTTGTCGTTTGATATTGATTCTTTAACTTGCACGAAATATCTAGACATTTTTTCTATTAGAGGTTCAGCTTCTTCTTGACATTTTTTCTTTTCAACTGGCTTGATACTTGAAGATAAAAAAAAAGTACTTTAATGTAAAATTTTACCAAAGAAAAAGCATATAATAATTTTCAATGCTTACATTTTATAGCTATGTTTTAAAATTTTATTTGTAAATTGCTAGAAAACTTTTGAATGTTTACCAATACAAGTTTTAACAAGAATAAAACAAATTTAAGGCGATTATTATACATACATATTTTTCTTGTCTTTTGGAGGTGGGTGTGGAAAAGCACAAGCATCTCCCTTTTCACAACATCCTTGTACAAATTGAGGGCACACCAATATGTGTGCTTGTTTACACTAAAAAGTTAAAACATGGATGCGAAATAAGAACACAATTTAAAACAATAGCAGAGTATTTAGACAAACCAAATACTCTATTCATTATGAATTTAATATCAATATTCTTTCATTTTTCAGATTCAAAAAATTATAAAACTACATAGTTTTCAAATTATAAAACATGATTTTTAGATTATTTTTTTTAAATTTCTGTAAAATATTTTTTTTGTTTGTTTATCTGTTCATCTTAAATTTAATCAGTAAATTCAGCCAAAGAATGTTAGCATTCAAATAATTCAGATATTTTTTTGTTAGTAGTCTAAAAACCTAAAACAAACCGATTATGTGCTGTAAAATCAAAATTCAACAGACCTGTTTCCCAAGAGGACAGTAACCTTGAACAAATGCTTTACATAATGTAGCATTGGGAGATAATTTTTCATGTCTATAGGGACAATCTGTTCTTGCACATACCCCTGAAAGGAAGAAGGAACATATTGCCATTTTTCCAGGGCATATTTCATGTGAAAACGGACAATTTTCTTTTTTACAAGTTCCGCGTAGAAACCTAAAAGAACATGAATATGTAATTAACATTTTACAAAAATTAAAAAAAAAAAAAAAAATTTCTTGAAAGGCAATACAATATATAGCTTAATATTATATAATTTTAAAACAAATGAATGCATTTTAAAATTTAATTAAAAATTCTCATTTGTGAGGATGCTCATAAAGCAAGTTTAAAGTCTTCAATATGAAAACTTGGGATATAATATATCATAAAAACAATTAAAATCTTTGTTTATAAAAAAATTGACTTATTGGAAAATATTACAAATTTTTACATTATATATATACACACACACTTATAAATTTGATTTACTGGAATATTGTATTAAAGCATTTGTTGCTTCAAATGTTAAAAGATAATTTTAAAGAACTATTCACCATTATATAGTAACTTTTATCATTATCCGTAATAAAACTATTAAATTATAACATTTATATTTCCTTAATTTCTAAATAATAAAAAGTTACGAGAAAATTTAAGAAACACTATACCAAATTAAATTTATTATATATTTCAATAAACATATTTCGTTTTTAATGTTCAGTATGATAACTTTATATAATTTTAAAGCTTAAATTTATTGAATTGTACTTCAATAATTTAAGATATTGATATTTAGACAAATTTAAAGATAACTTTATCAAAAGAAGAGAAAATTACCTTGTACAAACTGCTATTTTACTAGGATCATGAATATAAGGACATTTTATACCCTTACTACATCGTCCAAATCTGTTGTAAAACATACAATATGTATTGGTCTTTGATGAAGCCTTTTTTTTAACAGTTGCAGATAACGCTCTATTTATACTGTGATGCAAAACTCGACTACAATGAAAAACAAAATCCTATGTCATTTTCAAAAAATTGACTTGCATAAGATTCTATGGACTTAAAAAAGTATATATAAAACCAAAATGAGACAAATATCTTAGCTTAAAAAAAAAAAAGTTAAAGTATAAACAACTATATTTAAAATGAAATTTCTACATACACTTAAGAAGTGTAATACAAAATGGATATTTTCATATTAAAACATTATTATTACTTTCTTAGCTAAAATGCATAAAACATTATTTCTTCCATTAACTATTATTTTACATAAATAATACTATTTTATAGGTTGCTACACAATAGTTATATCATGTATTATTTGCACTGGAACAAGGAAATAAAATAAAAAAATTAAAAGCTTATCTGAATCAAAAGCCAAGATTCAAAAATAGAGATTTTAATAAAATATTTAACAGAAAAAAAAATTAAAATAATAAAGAAATTTTACAGAAAATACATACTTTGCCAAGATTTTAGAAACAGGAAAAGTTGATTTGGCTGCAACAGGAGTTTTCAAAGCTACTTTTTTATGAATTCCATATCTTTTATGTATTTTGTTATTATGAGTTGAATCTTAAAATAAAAAATAATAAATAGTAATTTTGAAATCAAGCATTTTTTTAAATTTATTATAATAGTTTAATAAAATATTTCTTAACATTCATATTATTTATTACTATAAAAACCTATTACAAGAGGATAAAGAAAGGTTATGCTTATGTATATTGCCATTAAAAACAAAATGTCACATTGCACAACTTTTTGATTAACCCACCAGCGACTTTACTGATAAACTCCTTAGAACATAAAACTTTATACGTAATATTTTTTTTCTTGTTTGTGTTGCAAAACATTTGTTACTCACTGGCAAATGCATGAACTAGTCTTTATGACTATTATAATAATGAAATATTTTAAAAGTAAAAGTAAAATTTTTTTTTATAATTTTACATATTAAATAAAATGATGTATTTCTTTTTGCAATATGCCAAATTTGAAATTTTCTTATTATACACTTTAATTCATCTCTCAACATAATTTTTTTTTTCTACGTTAGAAATTTATATTATTTTTCTGAAATAATTTATCGAAGATCTTATAAGAACATGCGACGAAGCAGATGAATAAATTATTTCTAGTATCTAGGCTAATAGCAATGTCGAAATATCTTTCAAAACTTATTTTTCTACATTCAGAATAAATAATGAAATGCCAAGATTAAAATCATAATGTATGAAAATTAAATGAATTTTCATTAACAAAATTTTTATTTTAAAGATAAAATTTTTTGTAAAACACTTATTTTTTATCAATATAAAAAGCATAACATTCCTGTCTAAATGATGAAAGAAATATACTCACTAAAACAGAATTTATTTCTTGGATATTTTCTTTGAATAATGGAAGGAGGTATAGTTTTTTGATAGTTTCTGTAATTAAACACATGTACATATGTATTATATATGCATAAAGTAATTTATAGTCTTAATAAAAATTCACAAAATAATGCTCTCACCTCTTATTGCTTTGATAATATGAAGAAGGCATTTTCTGTTGGAAATGGGTATTCATATAATGGCCTAGATAGAATTTGATATTTTTTATTTCAAAATTTAATTTCATCACTCAGATATATATAAAAAAAAAGCCGAGGTTTGTACATTATAGAAGTTATGATTAAAATCTTTAAAAATCAGAACAATAGTTTTAAAAAACTATCGATAGACTTTAGCTTCAACTCTTTTAACATAGGCCTTTTTTATAAAAATTTAATAGCTTTATTTATTTCTTAATTTAGTAATTTTTCTGCATTAAACTCTTAATCACTGTAAATCAAGGCATGTTACATTAATTCAGCAATAAAGACTCAGCACTTTAAGAGAAGAAATGCCATTTCTTTAATACTTCTACTATTGATATTTTCCTATGATTCTAATAATTGATACCGTTTAATATAGTTCCAATTGAATTTTAATAAATTAAACATTTAATTTTTATTCTGCAGAAGTTTTCAATACCTCTTACCACATATTTCTTTTTCTTTGTATCTTGTCTTTCTTAATTAGGTCTGCAAAAGACTGTTGCAGTGCCTTTTTGAATAATTTAACTTCTTACAAGTAACAATTTTTTTTTAAAATTGTATTATCTATTATCTTTTTCATTGTTGTGTCTTTGACTGTTAGTTTGTGACTCAAGTTCATTCATCATTTCTCGATAAATTCATCAACTTTTTTCATATCTAATTGCACAATTTCTTTGGTTTCATTTTTCCTTGAAAAAAATTCTTTAAAGCACTGTGTTCCAGAGCAGCCAAAACAATGCAGCATACAGTGACGAACAAAGTTAATTTTTTTTTTATAATTACTAATAATGTTAAGCCTGTATCCTTTTAATTCAAAGACATTGGACAGTAAATAAATTACAAGGTAATATCTACTATTAAAAAAAAAAATTGTAAATAAAATATTTATGACTTAGCTTATATTGATTACATGAATAGATATATGTAGTTTTAATATATATAAATAATCTAATATCCTCGGAGGAGCCTGTAACCCCTAGAGGGCGTGTCCCCAGGTGGCGAATCGGAGGATGCCTTCATCGGTCTCAGATGGGTGGTAGGAGGGAAATAAAATATCTCCCACGGACTAACAGGTAGAAGTCCAATCTTCCGAGGCCTTGGCAAACTTTTTCCATGGATTGTGAATTGCTATTGTTAAGACTTTTGACTTGATCTAACTTTGATAATTATATTTTAAATCCATGGACACGATAACAACAATCTAATAAATAACAATCTAAGATATTTTGAAAGGCATTCCAAAATTAACAGTAGAAAATTTTATTGTTGATAACTTTGAAATTTCTACATTAATTAAATATGAAACAATTTAAATAGTTCAAATTCCTTTTATTTACCTTTATAAAATACGAGTTTAAGCGATTTATTTTTATAATTAAGATATTAACAGTTTTTAATCCAATTTATTAAATCAGAGAGAAAAACTTGTTTTAATTTCTTTATTAAATAAACTTTTAATTTAAATGAAATATATTAAACATATATCTTACCTTTAGTAAACTTGTAACTTTTAAACTTCTTAGATTTTTCTTGCTTTTGCCATGAATTTCTTTTGTTTAAAATGGAATATTTTGTTTTTATCATTTTAGCAGCTCTTGTCTGTACAGAACACACATTCTTGTTTACAATAGCATTTTTACTTTTAAAAACTCTCTTTACAAGTACATGCTTATTTAAGGAAGTTAATGTTTTTCCCTCATGAGATGACTCAGTTTTTTCTGCAGCAAGTTCTAAAAGTAGGTCTAAATCCATACTACTTCTTTGAGAAACAGGAAGCTTATTAAAATGTTTTCCTTTTCTTAGTTTATTTTGTAAAATAGATGGTTTATTGACAACTTTATATTTAGAACTTGGAGGGAAAGAATGATTGTCCGATTTTTTTGAACTGGAATCAAACAGCTGTCTACGATTCCGATTTAAAACCAATGGGTTACTATATGTTTTTTTATGGCATGACTTCCAAGACATACAAGTCTTTTTGTTTAAATTTTCATAATTACTTAGAGATATGCAAGTATTCAGTTTCCTCTTTTTCAAAATACCACTTTGTTCAACAGATGGAGATTTAGGTATAGACTTTGCTTTATAAAAAGTTTTATGCTTTGAATTTAACTTATCTTTAAAATGCATTTTATTTCTCATATTTAAGTTAACCCATTTCTTATTCCAGTTCTTATTAATAGGAGACTTCTTTAATATTTTAAAATTAGGAGCAACCACTTCTGTTTTTAATTCTGCTTTTCTATTATTACAATACTTTTTATCCTGATTTATTTCAATTGATCTTTCAGAAATAGAATCCATCTTTATTTTTGAGGTTCTTGTAGTTTCACCTAAATCATTCAAAGAAGCTTTGATAGTCAAGTTTTGGTTAACATTAGATTTTCCTTTAATATCATTATCCAAAAGTGGTTTTAATATTTTTTCTGGCAATTCAATTTTCATTAGACATTTGCTATGTTTATTAACTTCTTTAGACTTTGGTACACTCGTAGAAATATTTGTAACTAGTTTCATCTTCTTTTCTAGAGTTTTAATATCTTTCAGTAATTTATTCTGTTTCGAAAGATAACACTGTTTCTTAAAATTAATATCATTTTTCTTTTTCAACGATGCATCTCTTAAAGTTACTTTTGCATGATTTATTGGAGGTTTAAATGATGTGCGAGTCAAGTCAGATTTAATTATTGGAGACAAATTTGACACCGATTTCTGGATTGGGGTTTTTAAGACAGATGGCAATGCTCTAGAAGCAGTAGATGCATTATTAAGTCCCCAATGGAAATTATGTGTTACATTTGTATTTTGTATAGAAGGTTTGTTATATACAAAGTTTGTAGTAGTTTTGAAAGTATTTCGCATCGTATTTTGATGATTTGAAACACCGATAGAAGTTGGCCTTTTATTGTATGTAAAACCAGTGACAGTTTTAGTATTTTGAATAAATTTTTTCCTTGCAATATTTTGATGATTTGAATACAAAACATTGGTCTTCAAATGCTTATTGTGGTTTGCCAATAAATCTAAAAAAAATTATATATATTTATGAATAACTAATTCATTCTGCGTATTCATGCATAATAATTCATTCATAATAAAACATATAAAAAAAAATATTAATTTCAAGTTTATATAAAAATGTCTACATTATTGATCTAAACATTCATTGAAAAAAAAATGTATTAGAATACTTGCAATTTGTATATGATAACTAGCATAAATATGCTTTTAATAAATCAATCCAGCTCAAAATATAATAAAGAGATTGCCATATCCACACTACGATAAAAAATATCACACGAGAAACATTACAATTAACAAACAAAGTGGTAAAGAAACAGAACTCCAGTTAAGTAATATTTATAATTAATTCATAGTTCCTTTTTTTTACAATTGTACAAAATTGCTTGGTTAGTTTCTCATTTATACTAAAAAATGCTACAAATCAAGCTATCTTTATTAATTCTTCTTTTCCAAGTTGTTGTGAATAGAATGGACTATTTTATAGGTTTTATAAAAGAAAGCTGTAATGGGAGATACAGTAGAGAAAAGATTGTTAAGATGTTTTGTTTTAATATTCAAAATATTTAAGAAGGTCTAATGATGTAAAATATGCATTTGGTTCAAATCATTCAGAGCTTTATAAACGAATATTTTATATTCAAGATCTCGCAATGTACACACATATGAATAGAAATTTATATATGCACGATACTTTCTCACCCTTTAATTTTCTGTTCTTTATGTTACAAATCCTATTGTTATACTAATTCTATTAATATCCCATTCTTTCACCATCTTACTTAATAGTCTTTTCATTTTATCACTTTTCTGTAATTGCTGACTTAACATTTATCTTAATGAACTCTTAAGTTTCTTTCCTTCACAACTCACTAATACTTTTGAACTAACAGCTCTTCATCTAAATACTTTCAGTTACATGTTATGACTGCTAGATATACAATAACTTTTTTAGTCTTTAGAAGCATTGCTCCTTTTCCCTGTTACCGTTTCCAGTTAGATCCCAAACTTTTGTACTCAAATGATATAATAAATGATGTTAATAGACCATTAATTTTCTACCATTTAGCTTTCAATTATACATTGCAGCAATCTCAACAAAATTTATTACCTGGAAATAAGACAAATTTTCAAGCACTAACCATCAGATCAGAAGATTGATTTACCTAAAGAATCATATCAATTAATATGATCTATGGCAGCAATTCAGGCATAACTTAAATCGGACCTGCCAAATTATTTTTAATAACCTAAAATAATAATTTAATACATTCACCAATATACATAATTCCATTCCGACAGAATAAAATTTAATATTGAAGTAATAATTCCCAATAATTATGCGACTGAACTTTCCACTGAAAATCTTTTGCAATTGTTATACATAAACTTTTACGCGATTACTATCGAAAGTAGAAAAGAAACAGTATAACTAAGTATGAAATAAAAAATTATAAAAGCAATTGCATATTGTAAATAGAAGAGTATTTTTACTAGATAAATCTTTTATATCTAAATGCAGATCATTATGAATTTAAAGAGAAGAGCAAGATCTTATTTGTGCAAAAATCTTAATTTTTTTTTTCTTTTTAAGAAAAATTAGGGTACAGTATGTCAGGTCTTGACTTATTTCACTTTAAGGAGAGTATTTTTAGTTTCATGCAATAATTATAACAAGATATAAAAAATTCATCCGAAACAATACAAACAAACATGTTCAAATAACACCTGTTGAATACTGGTCAGCAAATTAAAACAATTTTCTTCCTATATCTGTTGGCAAGAAAAATGACATAACTAGATAATGGGAAATACTAAGTTTTATACAGAAATAAAACAATAGCAGAAAGAAAAAAAAAATTAGTCTGAGTTTAACCTCATAAATAAAGGATTCTTCTCACTTTTTACTGACCTTAAAGAACCACTATATGAAAAAAGTATTGTAAATATACAAAGTTTAAAACATGATTTTAATCAGTGACAGATTTTTGGTTTAATTAATATAAAAATATAGCAAGATTGCTGAAATTGCTATTAAAAAAATGAAAGTGGAATTCTTGAATAAGATTGACAAATAAAATTGAGAAATCAGGCATTTGAGAAGAATTTTGATTACATATTAAATAATCTTAGTTATATAGAGTATTCTCGTGTCTAAAGTTAGAGAACTTTTACCTACACTGGAGAACTTCCTACTTAAAAATATTAGAAAAAAAGTTATCCCAAATTAATTCACTCCTCCCAAAAATCATGACTACGAATCCGAAACAGCTTTAGTAACTTGCAAATTTTTTTTATAATTCATTTCTACGAAGTTCACCATTCTGAGGTAATTTGAATTGCAAAACTCAAGTAGATAACCTTTATCCAATTTAAAATTTTTACTTACTTGTATAAAATTTCAATTCGCGTTGAAGAGATTCTCTATCTTTTATTGATCCGTTTCCAGAAGACATGACTTTTTATTTGCTAAAATGTCAAATATAATTGACAACTTTTTCAAAAATAGCCAAGATAGAAAATTTAAAAACAATTCACAAATTTTAAATATTTATACTTTTTTGAACTCAAAAAATGACGTAAAATATCACAAGCAGGGGTTAAACCTAACAAAGCAAAAATATTTTTTTGAGAAAGGTCCAATAAAAATGCAGCATTTTGGGCATCATCGTAAATTAAAGTAAGAGTGATATATTTGGCAATATTCGCGATTTGTAATAAAAATCATAATTCTTCATTAAAATAATACTATTCCTACTTGTGTTTTATCATCGATTTTATGCTCTATATTATAATGAGTTATCTATTTTTTTTTTCTTTTCAGTATTACATTAATTAAAAATCGATTATATGTTTCATTAAGGAAGTTTTACTTTTCAAATCTGTATTTATAAGGGCCGTATTTTGTTTCTAAATTCCTCAGATTATACATTTAAAAAATTGAGAATTTGTTGCAACTAATTATATGTCTTCTTCATTGGCGTAACAGCCCAATGGCGAGACAAGGCCATCTGACTACTGGAGATTTCGAGACAGATGTTTTCTTTTTTTCCCGAGGTAGGGCTGTCAACCCTAAGACCAATGATGGTCTACAATCATATTAGACTGGGGCCTACGATTTAAATTGGATTCCGAACCCTTAGAAACTTGCAGGGCACGACCGCGACTCGAACCCGAAACCTGCGGAAATTATAGGTCTATGCATACAATTTGCGAATATTTTCTTTCTCTTTTTTTTCTGAGAATTTTCATAAAACTTTAGTATCATAAAATTACGCCGTGCTCTCTGCCTTATTAAAGTGAGAAAACTTCGTGTAAAAGAAAATTAAGTAATTTTCATGATATAAAGAAAACTATATATTATAGTATATATTACTAATCATCCTTTTTTGTTGTTGTTGTTGTTGTTGTTGAAGTACATCAATCTTTCTCTTTCTCCAAAATTATTAAAGCTGGTTTCTTAGGTCTCACCAATTAGATCTGTTCTCTTAATTACTTTATAAAAGTGTAGCGATTCCACCGCGAAACGTAAACAAAGCGGATGCATACAAAAGTGCTGTATGATACATCGCTACGCGGAGGAATATAGAAGGTGGGAAACAGCAAAACATTCTCCGCGTCAGTTGCATCGCGGCAGTCGAACTGTAAACATTTCTCGAATCACTTGTTGCTGTTTTAAGTGCTATATGCTTGTATTCTTCGTTATTTCTAAGTATTTTATAACTTTTGTAACAATTGTAAACGTTAATGTTAATTTAAGTAGTATGAATTAATTTATATCATTATTATGTATATTTAATTTCGACATTACTATAAAATCTATCCCTTAGATTAATAGTTTAGACCTGTGAGGTATTTTCAAGTATCGAACACGGTCAAGCTTACTTTGTTTTAACCTTTTACAAAAATTGTACATGCATATTTTTATGAAATGGTTAAGTATTTATAATGAGATGCTAAATTAATTCCTTTACATTACTGTTATTACAATGTATTAACTCGGGCCATCCATGATGTTTCTTTCGAGTGTCAAGAGATACCCAAGTTGTTATTCAGAATAAGTATAATTTATCTCGTCTGTAACCCATCATTATTTTAATAAATAAATAAATCTTTTAAAAAAATAGCATTTAATTATCTTTTATTTGTTATCTACTCAAAGGGCATGAGACCACTACTATGCTTCAACATCTAACAATGAAGGAACTGGAAGGCGTTACGCGGCCAAGAATCTCCGTATTAATCTACAATACAATAATAAGAGAACCCATCATTATTCATTTGCATACATCAGAACCAAAATTCGAATGTAATTTTACTGTTTGGTTGTGTGTTCTAGTAGTCATTCCGCCGTAATGGCCAGAGTGGCGTCCTTAAAAAAAAAAAAAAAAAAAAAAAAAAAAATTACGGTTGTGCGAAATTGTGTTTTTTATTCAGGGAATTTTTTATATCCACCATGATAAGTATCTAACAGTATCAAATTTTTAATCTTAATTAAAAATTTTTTTTTTCTTTTCTTAATTTTTATCCATTGTTTTCAAATTTTTATATTTATGCAATTTTGTTTTAATAGCCTACTAGTATTAATCAGCCAGCCACAGAAATTATTAATATTTAATAGGGTAATAGTAGTAACAAATAAAAGTAGTAACTTCTTAATATTTAA
>BPLQ01001402.1:506795-717671 GCA_021605075.1 Caerostris darwini
TTTTATTGCTTATCTTGTCTAATGCCAACTTTCATGATTATATTATTACTTTAACAAATAGAGAAGGGTCTTTCAATATGTCAAACAATCAGGAAAGGAACTTTTAATGTATGCGTGTCATAAAATTGTTGGTCATCTAATTTCAAAAACACATATATCACTTTTGTTTCAGTTCCTCGACATATTGGAATCATAGAGAATCAATTATCTGATTCTCTAGCTAAACCTGTATTGCATAATTTAATTTTACACTGTCATCAGAGGACATCATTATTCATTTAAAAAAAAAAACGGGTGATATATGATAAAGTAGAATAGGTAAGGCAGAATAGCAAATGCACTAAAGATTTTTCTCATTTGTATACTATTAAACCTGAAAACTTCCTGTATCTTCCGAATAGGAAAGTAGTTGTTATTCTCACTTGTTTTTACATCAAATCTTTTCCATGGAAAGCTGAATTTTATAGATTCAGTTTAAATACCTCTCTAATAATGTTCATATTGCAAAAGTTCAGAAACTGTGGAGCATAAGTAATAATATTATAAGTATTTTATAATAATAATAAGTATATTATTTCACTGGGAGTATTTTATTATACTATAAATATAATAAAATACTTACATAAGTAAGTATAATATTAAGTATTTTATTTTACTGTAAGTAATTCAGAGAACAAACTGCAGACAAAGTCTTGCTACAAGGTATTATTTCTTCTCGAATCTTTTATCTAACTGATAAGACACATCATTAAACTAAAATAATATGTTTACTGCAATATGTTCAATAAAATGTGAAATCTACTTGTCCTATTTCTTTTTATTCCTTTTTCTCTTTTTAGTTTACTCCTTCTCTTAATTAGCTTCTTTTTTTTTCTTCATAATTTTTCTTATTAGAGTAGTGACCAAATAGAGATCAAGATAATAAGAAGTCGATAATCAAAGTTGTAACAATTTTCCCTTGTTCTGTTTGTTGGTTTCCCTTTAACTATAATTTATAATCAACTGTAGTTGATAATGATTTTTGGGAACAAGAGTTGTTTGGTGTTAGTTTTATTACATATAGTCATACTAAGATCTTTGATGAAGAACAAGAGAGAATTTTGTCTTGTCCGTGTATTTTGGCTGTTGTGCTTAACTTATAAATTTGTTAGTAATTATTTTTCTTGTAAGCCACCATTATAAGATGCCCTTCAAATTTTGTTTATATTTGTTAAAATCTGACTCTCATCCATCGTTTACAACTTTTATCTTTAGAAGATTGTATTTTTCTCCAAAATAAAGTTATGTCAAATTTTGTCAAAAAGCATTTCTAGGTGGCAATACAATTGATTTTCTGAAACTTCTGGGGAAAAAAAAGTGTCCAAAGTTTTATGTAGCAGACTATTATTTGCACAACAAAATATTGATGTTTTTTTTTTTAATTTAATTCTTGGTTGATAAAACACATTATTATAAACACAGAATACAATTAAAAAACTAAGTGAATTTTTCTGTTAATTCTTATTGAGCAATATTGAATTGCAGAATGTAAAAGTAATTAATAACTGAAGTATTTGTTCTTGTTTTTTCTTAGCACAGCAACACAAGTTTTTATTACTTACTCAATGAAATTATTTTATAAATTGGGTTAACTGCAAGTATTTGGATGGCTTCTTTCTTGCCTGATACTGACAGCGAAGATGAGTTACCCCCTGGATGGGAAGAACGAGCTGCTTTGGATGGTAAAGTTTATTATGCCAAGTAAGGAACTATGTTTAATTTTTTTAATAAAAAAGTTCTCCAGCATTTGAAATTTTACAATATCAATTTTAAGAAAATTTTTTAATTCAAAATTGTTGTTAGGCTAAAAATAATATGGAAATTAATATGGATAATTACAAATTAGAAAATATTTGTAATGGTTCAAGTCCTGTGTAATTTTGTAGTATGCTGTGTTCGTTAGGAACTTACATTTTTACTAACAGGACTTTTAGAACACAATTTTACTTTTTAACTCTTCTTTCTTATTGTGCATGCTCACCAAAGAATTTAAGAGTTAAACCAAACTTCATTTCATATCAAACCAAATTAATTTTTTTAATATATGCCTTCAAAATAAATAGTTATGATTTTTATTTTGAAAATTTAAATTAATACTTAATGTAGGTCAAGATTCAGTTGAATAATTAGTTACTCAACATTATAAATTTGGTTATTGTTTTTTATATGCAGTTTTGACATTAACTTTGCTTTATGGGACTTTATTTCAAGGGGCTTGACATTCCTTGACACTTTTTTAAATAGCATTAGTAAAAGAAGGAAAATCAGTCAATGGCATTCTTGCACTTCAATACATAAATGAAGCCTAATGATTTCCATCTCCTTTCTAACTTATCTCGTTATACTCAGTCTATCTTAAACTTTATGGTATACATTATGTTTAGTATGGATGATTAAATATAATAATGCCACTAAAATGATATTCTGTAAAAAAAGAAAACTTTAAATCACTGCTTCTATTAGATGCACATTTAATGTATAATCAGTGGGATTTTAATTTAGCAGGGATGGAAAATCTGCGTCATCCGCGTCAAAATTCATGAACACAGAAACATGCCACATTCTGCTACAAAAATTGTAAATTTCACATCTCTTAACCAAAAATAAGAAATTTTATTTTATTTTAACCTAGTAACTTTAAGAAAATAGTCAAATATGAATGAGCCAATCCTCGGCATTTGCCACTAGAGGGAGTAAGAATTAATGAATGGGGTAAGAGTAAAAAACATCTTTAAAATGTTTTTGCTGACGATAGAATTTATTGGTTACTTCAACAACAACCTTCTTCATGTCTTTCTTGCTATCTTCATATATGGGTGATTCAAATATTTTTTAAGTGATTCATTCGAGTCAAGCGTTTTATATTGGGGTGCCATCTATTTTTCTTTATAAGGAACAAATACAATAAATAATTTGTAAAAATATACTGCTAAACGTCTCTGCAATAACTATTTCAAGTAATTGTATTAAATTTAAGTTGACTTCAAAATTTATTAATAGCTGACACTGGTAAATTCTTCACTACCATGCATAATTGTTCCTTTTCCTCCCTTAATTTTTTTAATTTTTTTTATTATAATAGCTGCCAGTTTTTTTAAAAAATAGAAATGTATATAATCTGGTAGTATGTGTTAGCTTTATTGAAGTTCTGTAAGACTTGGATTTATTTCAAATGCATCAAATGTCGGACCTTTCAGATTTTCAAAGAGGCCAAATTGTAGAAGCCGTCTAGTTGGAGTAAGTGTAATCGGAATATCCCAACTTTTAATCGCTTCTAGAGTTACTATGTCTAAAGTCATGACAGCATGCACACAGCGTGGCAAGACAAATTCAACAAAGCAAAAGAAGCTTAGTGAAAGAGACCGAATGTTATTGAAACGGATTGTGATGTCTCAAAAGCGAACAACTGCAGCAAAAGTGCCGCAGAGCTCAATCAGCATGTGGATTCTTCAGTGTCAATCATTACAGTTAGAAGGCACCTTCAAAAACAGGACATTTACGCCAGAGCAGCAATTCCCAAGCCACTTGTAACAGATGTTAATGCCAAACGCCGTCTACAGTGGTGCCACACAATCGTCTTTCACACTTTTTCCTACAACAGGACTGGTGTATGTTTGGAGGACACCTGCAGAAAGGGTATGATCGTGATTGAAATATAGTGAAATTTTAGCTGACCAAGTCCATCCTATGATGCAAAATTGTTTCCTGCAAAAGATGGAATTTTCCAGGATGATAATGCATATATCCATGCAGCGGGACTTGTCCAATCATGGATAAACATCTACCTTGGCTCGCACAGTCACCTGACCTCAATATCTTTGAACCCTTATGGTATTCTCCACCGGCATCTCTCCCAGAACTTTCACAATATCACCTGCACAAAGGTGATATATCGCGTGCTGCTTTCAAAAAAAAAAATTTTTTTTTTTTACTAAAGCATACTACTATGTCCAAGAGAATTAAAACGAATTACTTTTTTTCCACACTAAAATTCCCAATGCATTCTAAAAAGTCATCAGCAGGGATGGCCTTCAAAGCGCGTGGCGATTCACGTTGAATTAATTGATAGTCGACGCAATACGGTGTCCCTGGAGTGGTCTTGTGAGTCTAGGGAATAGGCAGAAGTCGCAGGGTGTGAATACGGTGGTTGTGGAATGATATGGGTTTCATTTTTTGCGAAAAAGTCACGAAGAATTAATGCAGTGTCAGCTGGCACATTCAGTTTTTCGGTACTAATCGAGATTTGACGCGTTTGAGGCCCAAAATGGAATTGACTGATCCTTTTGAAATTCCTTTCCAACATCATCAGCAAGATCTCTGTCTCTAATTGTAAATCGACGGTTTGCAAGCGCCAAATCTTTAATTTTTTGGATGTGAGCTTCGTCGGTTGAGGTTGATGGTCGACCAGAGGGCTCTTCGTCTTCAACGCGTTCTCTTCCTTCTTTGAACTGTTTATACAACTTCTAAACATTTCTTTCCGATATAAGAATGCTCACCAAATGCCTTCTGCAACAGTCTATACTTTTCCACAAACAAAATTTAATGCAAGTCCTTTGCTCAATTAATTCAGGCATTTCAAAAATCGCCAGAAACAGTTTTAGCATCTCACAAAGCCAAGTGTAAATTTCACACAGATGTCAAGGACAGTGCCAGCAACCTAAAGAGGAAAAAAAAAAAAAAAAAAAAAAATGAAATTCCATTATCCCCGGGAATTTTAAATTGAAAATTGATCTTCCCTTTTTGGACACAGTAGTAATATTAGTTAGAATCAACTTTTCCCTTCCATCGTTCTTTAAAGGATTAATTATTCAATTCCTACTATTAGTTCACACTCTCCCTATATATATCTTGTTCAAATTTTCAATCGTTCATAAAATACTTTTTATTCATCCACTCAAGTTCAAATACATATTTTTAAACTTGTAGTGGATGACACTTGATGTTCATACAGTTTTTTCAAATGCTAATTCATTAATTAAATTTAATTAATAATTTCTAAACTTTAAATAGAGTTTTAGCAGTTTGTAAGGAAAATTGAAATCAACAGGTATTACTTCAATCGGTAAAATACAAGGATTTCAGTACTTTTCATGTGAAGGTGAAGAAAGCGAGTTCAATTCTTACGAAAATCAATAACTTTTTTGATAAATTTTTGATTTAAGTAGACGTTTTATCCAAATGATTTTCGAGAGTGAGTTAGCAGTTGTGGCTTAGTGATTAGAATGAAAGATTTTTCTCGAAAAATAAAATTGAAGAAATTTATGTCGGCTTGAGTCGAGTGAAATCATTAGATGGACTATTAATTGAAGAACTGGACTGCTCGAAACTCACTGGAAAGGTTCCTTGCAATAATGAAGCATTATAAGAGATGGATAGAATGAGAAATTATAGACCATCATCAGCTTCATAAATTAGAAACGAAAAAAAAAAAAAAATAGAAAGCGAATAAATAGTAACAAACAAAAATAATAGTCCAACACCATATATAGAAAGGAAAATGGAAAATTGCAAGGAAATTCACTTTCTATTTTGCCACTTAATAGTGTGATTCTGTCATATATATACATACATATTTATATTAATTGTAATTATTTAATAAAAAGTAATTAAAATAAAATTTTTCTTTATTGACCTAAGTAGGAATTGACTTAAAAAAAAATTTTTTTTTTGTATATTACTTGTTTTAAAATCTTATTATTTGTAAATAAAATTGTCTTGCTATATATCTATTTCTGGGCCTGAATGGCCGAGTGCATCGCTCTAGCGCTCGGTACCACAGGTTTCGGGTTCGAGTCCCGGCGGTGCCATGGATGTTTGTAGTGGTTCGGAATCCACTTTAAACCGTAGGTCCCGGTATAACACGATCGTAGAGCGTTGTGGAGAATGACATATTAAACAAAAAAGGAAAAACTAACTATTCATATATATAGTGATTAGGGGATTATAGTCCTTGTTGCTTCACATCCCCATATACCAGGGGTCGGCAACCTGTGGGTCGCGAGCCACATGCGGCTCTTTAGTTCCATACGCAAATATTATTTATTTTATCAAAAAAAAACATTTAAAAATCGTTTAAACATGCATGTACGTAACGCAACAAAAGTGGACAGCTTTTAAAGAAATGTCGCGAGTTGAGGCACTTATATTCGATGCATGGAATAGTCTTCCAGATTGCTACAGTGAGGTGAAGAAATTGGCATTTGGAGAGCTGACTATCTTCGGATCTGTTCGTGCGAGCAAGCGTTCTCTTGCATGAATATAATTAAAAGTAAAGTAAGAAGCCAAATAACAAATGAAAATTTTGAGTCGTGTTTGAAACTTAAAACAACAAGTTATGAGCCAAATTTATCCAAACTTTCTAAAACTATGGCAAAGCCATCGCTCCCATTGAATTTGTTTGCTCAAATGTTTGTTATTGAAGTACAAGCTAGTGTTGTAAGTAAATGTTTAATTGTTTTAATTCTTTACTTAAATAATAAGTAATTATCTAATAATGCCATATATATTATTTAATTTGTTGTGAAAAACACTACTAATATATGAATAAATAGATATTTTTTCTCATGAATAAATAGATTAGGTTTTTTTCATCAAAAAACTTTATTTATGCGAGTACTATTTATTATTGTCAAGAAAAAATTTTGTGGCTCTTTAAAAACTTTGAAATTTTGTAAATTGTAATTTTTGACTCTTCCAACTCAAAAGGTTGCCGACCCCTGCCATATACTACTTCATTCATCATATCTATTTCTTTCCCCTTAACATATATTTATATATTGCTACTTACATTTTTAGTCATGTGACAAAGAGCACTCAGTGGTCTCATCCTAGGACAGGAAAAAAGAAAAAAGTTACTGGAGGTAATTATGGGGAGTTTGCATCTCTAAAGATAAAATACAATGCAAATTTTTTTTTAATGAATGTTATAAAAAGTTTAATCTTTTATCAAATATTAATTCTATTAAATGTACATATGTGTAATGTTTCAAGATAAAATCTGAAGGGATCAACATTTTCTAAAATTTTTGTTGTAATCGATAAATAAATAACTAAAAAGGAAAATAATTCTGTAATGATATTTTAATCAAGGTTCTTTGGTACTGTGATGATGTAATATTAATATTATGTATTTTTTATTGATAATTATATTCTTTGTCATGAAAATAATTTTTGCAGATAAAAAGGTCCCTTATTGTTTCATTTATAGTCAATTCATATAGTCTGTATTAATTTAGTTCTAATAAAAACATAAGGAGGAAATTTGATCTTTTTATGTTTGGGTTGTTAAAATTTTGTAAACAATTAAAGTCAATCTTTGATTAGGTGCTGCCCTATAAATTGCTATCATTGCCCTTGTCCACCTTTCATTATAAAAGTTGTATTATAATGCTGAAATAAAGTACTTTTTTGATAAAATTCCATTTAATTATCTGTTAATCATCAAAAATTTTGGAGCATTACAGTATTATTTTATTAAGAAATCTATGCATTTAAACCACTATAAAAGTGCCCATGACTTCTTTTATCAAGGCGTTAAAGATTCGCAATCCTCACATTTTTGTGTTAACTTGATTTATAAATTCGTTTTTGCTGTGGATATTAAGTTATATGGATTTTACAATTTGTGACAACGAACCATCATAAATTGAAGTCATAATTTACTAGAAATGTTCTATGTACTTGATTGTATAAATTCATGTTTCAGTTTTTCTTTGTTGAAATCTGTATTTTTTCATCTTGGAACATAACAAAATGTTTTTTTTTACATAACTAATGTCAGCTACTGAAAAATATTATATAAAATTTAGATACCTTTCTAATTTTCAATCCCACTTTTTGAGATATAAAACATGATGGTGTATTAAAAAATCACTGTTTAAAATTGGAATTGAAGAAATGTCAAATGAAAATGATATGAAAATTCTTATTTATTTAAAAAAAAGGAAATGTTGAAAGAAAAATTAAAATTTTAAATTGGCATTAGTTATCATTTGTTATGCAATTAAAGCATAATTTATGTATATCAAATTCCAGAAACTGTGAAAATTTCATTAAAAGTAAATAACTACAGAACACGACTTAAAAAAATGCAGTTCATGTATGGTTTTATATAATTACTGTAATTACCTGCATATAATCTGTAGATTATAAGTAAAAAATATATATATATATATAATAACATTTTAATTTTTTGCCTGTGAGTATAGGCGGATGCTTCCAATCTGTCGACAATTATTTTACCTTGAAGTTTCATAATCAATCACTTTTAATAAACCACCATTTAAAATTGCGTTTAGCAAAAAGGAAAAAAAAAATCATGAAAATTTTTGTTAAAAGGGCATTGACAAAAATTTAAAATAATTCAATTTAATGACAGCTAAACAGATAGAACCATGTAGTTTGTATCTCCTACTTAACTTACCTTGTTATATTCCATCTGTCCTGGGTTTTATGATATGGGTAATGGTTAGCACATATGATTAAATATAATCCTCTAGTTCAAATTATATAAAAAGGCAATCTGTTAGACAAACAATTATTATATAATAATACATTTGGTTTAATTTGCACTATAATTTAGATTACATACAATAGGGTGCAAGTTACACATGTTATCATGCTACATGAATGAGCAGTCAGAAATTCTCATTTATATCACAAATTCCTTTCATTCAGTAATATTAAGAATCCACTGTCCCATTCACTCACCATTTTAAAATAAAAACAATACTTACAAAAGTTTTAAATTAATTCATCATAAAATAAAAGAAGTTTTACTTTCTATACTTGAGCAAATCAAAAAATAATACAGAAAAAGACAGTAAAAATTTTTGAATTTTAAAAAATTTTATTCTATTAGTTTAGTTGCAACGAGTTAGACCGCTTCAAAACGGATAAACATTTTCTCAGTATTGTTTCCATATCAGTTTATATCATTTGGCAATACTTTGCCCATCATAAATTACACCAATTGTATATCAAATTGCAAAGGCTGCTATAGTAGATAGGTACTTATTCTTTAAAACATAAAGAAACTTAATAATTGGCACTGATGGAATAAAGCTGAACATTTTCAAAAGAAGACAAGATTTGAGGTGCAACATAGAAAAACCTGTAATGAAGTTACAGATTAGAAAAAAAAAAGTACTACAGATTGCCAAATTATTAATTAACTGTGATACTGATTATGATTTATCTCTAGCAAATAGAAGGATTATGCATCGTTAAAAAATATTATCTCTTGTTTATTTGTTTTTAAATGCATATCTTCATTCCAGTTTTCTCTATTTTAAAATTATAAAATTTTTTATATAATTGTTTTGCCAGAATAACTTATTGAAACTGTAAAAAGGTTTCTCTTAATTTTATGCAATAGATATACAAATAGAATTTTGATTGGTATATGATATAGTAATTTAAATAACAGTCTTGAGTGATTTGCTTATTATTCAATATTGTTAATTTTCTTAGGCTAAAAATTATACTTGAAAATTTTACGGCACTGCATACGGTGGTAGGAAATTGCAGTAGTTTATAAACTGAACTCTTTTAATAATTATTTAAGTTGTACTTTCAAAAAAAAAAAAAAAAATTGTTTTTATATTTTATATTCAATAGAACTTCCTCATGGTTGGGAAAAGAAGATTACTGATGATGGCCTTATTGTTTATGTTGAGTAAGTAATATGCACTCATTTATAATCAATTCATATATTCTCCATTAATTTGAATCAAAGTCTTATTAATAAAAATAAGATTATTAGGGTTTTATTAAGTTAAAAACTAGAATTAAATTATTAATTATAGTTAAAATAAAATTCCTTGAAAAATATAAGGGGAAATAATAAAGTTTAAAAGACAAACTCTGTTTTCTTTCTTCAAATTGAATATATCATCATCTTGGAATATAATTATTACTTTTGTTCATATATGAAGACTATTTCAGCTCATGAAAAATTTATAATTTTTTTTATAAATGTGTTAAAATATTTTTGCAAATATAAAGTGAAAATACTGTTTCAATGTCTAAAGTTTTGTTCCATATATTTGAAGATTTTTAAATAATGAAAAAAATGTGAATGGTTTATTAAATATTATTAAACGATGTTTTGTTTGTGGGGAAATAATATATATATATATATATATTATTTTAATTGCAATCAATATTTGTGTTCTTAAAAATATCTAACCAAATTTTTAGGTTTTTTTTTATGTAATTATATGAATTAGATGAATGTTCCATACTCAACTTTATTGAATATTTAAAATTAGTCTAATCTAAAAACAATTTTTTTTAAATCAATTAATTTAGTTAAAGAAAACTGAAATAGATCCAGGTGATTGTTTAATATTTTTACTATTATCAGATTTATTTATTTCCCAACTTAAAAGTCTGTTCATTATTTTTTTAATTTACCAAATTTATAGTCAAGTCCTGATAATTCAAATTGATTAGAATTGCTACCAAGTCAAATTACTCAAAATTTGGATTAAGAGCTTGCCTCCTATTATAAAAGAATACTCCTAAAAAGATAAAATCAATTTTAACACAAAATAAATAAAGAAAAGAAATAGATACATAGAATTGTAGAATATTTATTTCAAACAGTGCCAATACTTGCATGATTTAATGGTAAAAAGAAAAAGTATAAAGTTGTTTTGTTTTTGCATAGAATTACAAAACTTTCTTACAACATTTGTTTCGCTAGTTTTTAAAATTAGGTTATCCGTGGTAAAACATTTGATTGTTTGTAAACAAAGAGGAACAAATTATTCCTTTTGCTTGTAAAAAAATATTTTGTTCTTTTTCAATGTTTAAACGTTAATTTTATCAACTTTCTTTATCTCAACATTTAAGAAGGTTTTTTTTTTCAACACTCATATTCCTGCTCATAAATAAAGCACTTCTGAGCCTTCTTTTGATTAAATGGATTATGGAGACTACTATATTTTCAAATTTCTTTAATCTTCTAATGTTGTCTCTAGAGCTGCGAGATTAATTTTATTAATTAATGATAATGAAAATATTTTTTAACACAATTTTATAAGTAAATTAAAATTATGTTGTATTCTCAATGTTTTTTCCTTTTATATTTCATAATTTCATGGCAGTTTTTTTTCTTCTTCTGCTTTTTCAAAAAGTACTGTAAAATACTGCATTAAAATATTTTTTTCATTATTTAAAATAAAACATGTCATTTTGGATATATTGACACTATATATAATAAAATTTGTATAATATATAATTAATAATATATATAAAATTTGTATAATGTATAATAATGTGTATATAACAAAATTTATTTGTTTTATAGTCATATAAATCACAAGACTACTTATACAGATCCTAGACTAGCTTTTGCTGTGGAAGAAAAAGAATTTCCTACTGATATTCGACAACGATTTGATGCAAGTACTCATGCATTACAAATACTCCATGGAAGAGATTTGGGAGGAAAAGTTGCTATAATTACTGGTGCTAATTGTGGTATAGGTTAGTTAGACTTACTGATCGATAGACTATGTCTCCACAAAATATTCTCTCTACTTAAGAAAAATTTGTTTTATTATTTCTAAGATTTCTTAAAGAATAAGAACAGCTGTCATTCCATGCATGAAATTAATATAATTAACCTGTTTTCTGTTATGTTTTGTTTTCTGTTGTGTTTTTGAGGTATGTTTAAATTCTAAAAATTAATAAAATAATGTACTGTTGACTGCCTTTTATCAATCTTGTGATGTATATCAATGTTGTATCTAGGATGTTGTTTTATCAGTTAATTTATTAGCACTAAATATTGTTTGCATATTTAAATGATGGAATTTTTAATTTTATTTTTTAAAATCTACTTTAGGTTATGAAACTGCAAAAGCTTTGGCATATCATGGATGTGAAATATATTTTGCCTGTAGAAACCGGCAAAGCACTATGGAAGCAATGGAAAAAATCTGTAAAGAAAGAGTAAGTGCATTGCAGTAATCTATTTCATTTTGAAGTTATCATTATGATATACAGTCAATAGTTGTGATTAGTTAAATGATTTAAAATGGATGCTTTTAGTAAATTCACATTCTACTTTTCCCTTAAGGTACTTTAAAAATAAATTGTTTAGGAAATTAAATGTAAAAATATTTATATAAGAAATATTTTAAACTGATTTATGTTAATTATATAGTCTGATTTATTTTCATATGTTTTGTTTCTTCTGTGAATGCTGATTTAGAAAAAAAAAATGTGTATCACATTATAGTATTTAAGCATAAATGGTAAATAATAAATTTATCAATGAAATAATTCAACTAAAAATGATAGGATGCTTGTTAGGTAAAAAAAAAATGATTTTCTATCAAAATTGTGAAAATCAATTATAGTATCTTATTTCAAATTTATAGATTTTTCAGAATCTAAAATTAAGATTGTATATTTATGAGCATTTTTGAGTTTCATACAATAATTAAAATATTATATATATATATGCATTTTTATTCTGTATTTAACAACGTATTATAATTTTTCAGTACGAATATTTAATTATAGTTTTAAGCATATCAACTTACGTACATTAAAAATTATATATATATATATATATATATTAAAGTTAGTCAGTTAGAGAGGTTAATAAAAATTGTATATTCTGACAATGGATAGTGTGGAATAATAACCATGCAGTTTAATGGCAGAAACAGATGAATTGATTACTTGTTAGCTGCTTTGAAAGAGAAAGTGTAATAGTAAAATTGTTTTCATCTAGATTTTCTTTTAGTATCTTACAATCTTAAATTTTGATGATTAAAAATTACCATTCTTTTTATAGCAATTAAAATCCCTCTTAAATGACGTTTCCTTCCCTATGATGCCATTTTTTTTTTAATCTATCTGATTTATCCACTTACCGATTTAACACATGATCGATGGCCAAACTGTAGTTCTGTAGATTATTTTTCTGTAGTTCATTGAAAAGTTTTGTATGTTATATATATATATATATATATATATATTTTGTTGTTGAAATATATTAATTTGTTTAAAAAAAATTTTGCAGCCCAATTCAATTGTCCATTATATTCATCTGGATTTAGAGAGCTTGAAAAGTGTGGAAGAATTTTGTGTTAAATTTGGACGTGAGAAAAAGTAAATTTTAAAAAAAATAAAATTTGATTTTATGGTCATTTTTTTAAGGCAATTTATAATTTATCTTAAAAGTTTTAACTATACCTTTAAAACTTTGTGTATCTTTCCCTTTATAATTGATTTTTTTTTTATAGTTTAAGCTAATTTATTGAAATGTATCATAAATTAAGAATATTTAAAATGCTATTTTAGTTATTAATTGTAAGAAATATTTCAAATATTCATAATATTTGATTACATAATATTAATGATAATATATTGGTGTATGAAACTACATAATAAATATAACTTTAATGAATGCTTCTAATGTTATAGTTGAATTTCCTTGATTAAGTGCAATTTATTTTATTGCTGATACTTTTTAAAAAGTAAGAAATAATATTAATTTTAAAGAAAAAATAATAAAAAACATATAATTAACTTACACAAATTTAGACTTTTTAATGTGCAATTAAATTTTTTATTATAAATATTTTTGCATAATGTTATAATTTTTTTCTTTGAATAAAATATTAGATGTTTATTAAATCAAAAAGTTTTTTTTTGAGTGAAACTAAATTATTGTAATTTAAAATATTTTGTTTAAAAAATGAATAAAATTAGCATCTTTGTTTGTTTGAATATTTTTGTCTAATATTTGAATTTCAAAATTTTTTTTTAGGCCTATTAATATGCTAATATTGAATGCAGGGACTTTTGGTCTTCCATTTTCTCACACTGAAGATGGTTTTGAAACAACATTTCAAGTCAATCATTTGGGTCATTTCTATTTGGTTAAATTATTGACTCCTTTACTTATTAAATCTGCGCCATGCAGAGTTGTTGTCTTGTCATCTGAAAGTCACAGGTACGACTAGAAAGGGGAAAAAAAAATTATAATTTGATTTTAGAAATAAAAATAATTTTGTTATGTAATAAATTATTTACGTTTTAGACTAAATATATCAAGTGAGGTAATTGAAACATTACATTACATATTTCAAAGTTGCTATTAAATGGTTATATCTGTTTGATTTGGAATAAAATTTTAATTTTTAATAATTTACTGAATATTATTCCTACAATCAATTTAGTTCTGTTAAAAGTTTAAGAGAACTATAAAAGAATATATATCCTTTTAAAATATGTGTTTGTTTTAAATGATATTTGATGAAGACATTAAAATAATATCCAATAAAATAAAGTGTTGTAAATCATTTCATGATTTAAAAAAACAATATTAATTATGTAACAGAGGTTATGGAATCAAAACAAATTTTTCACCACTCTTTTGTTTATTTTTCATTGTTAAAAAAGTATTTAATTCACATTTAAACTGTATGAAATAATTATCAGAAAAGAATGAAGTTTATTCAATTTGTACATTATGGGGACATAAGTTTAGATAAATACATTAGTGACAATATTAATAATTGGCAGGAGTGGCAACAAAAAATAAAGTAAATGTCATATTCTGTGTCATATACAATCAAATTATAATATACTTTGGATTCATTCCTTGTGTATTGCATGTTTGGCTATTTTGATATGAATATATAATTATAATTGTTAGAAGGCAGTGTTTTATTTTTTACATTTATGCACACCACTAACAGTACTCTAATGAGTGATGGGAGAGGGCAGTTCCTCCCTCATCATCAGGGAAAGACAGGAGGATTTTTATGGGTAACTCTTTCACATTTGCATGTAGTACAGAAGAAAATCTACCTAACCTCCACCATGCAGCCTGACTATCAATGGAAGATGCTCTTACATATTGTTACAATCGCCTTTTGCACCCTAGCTTTGGACTTTGAATTGAGCTAGAGAACAGTAATAGACAAGTAAAAAAGTGATCACATTACATGGATATGCAATTGGTGAAATGTCTAGCAAATAGACTAGCTAACAAAAAGTAGTGTTTGCCATGTTGAGGTAAAGGCTTGAACTTAACAACCAATAAAAATTAGATGTGTAGTTGTTTTATTGGAATTTACCATAAATATTTATAATACTATTACAATGTTTCCTTAGTGTCAATTTTTTTTTTTTTATAACAGTAGCAATCATATTTGAGGAGTCCCTGAAAATATATAATTATAGTCTATAAAATTTTATTGTTTACCATTAAAGAAAATAAGTGTAGTAGTCTGATCATTGATCACATGGAAAACTGACAAGCGACCAAGTTGGTTGGATTCGAACAGAGTGGCATATAGGGTAGCAAATATAATTTAAGAGAAATTTTAATGCAATAAAAAATTTCAATTTTTAATAATTAAAATTTTATAATACATTATATTAAAAGAAAAATTAGATGAAAAAATTGCTTTCTAACTATTATACTTTTTGCTTTCAAAGCATCTTAGTGTCACATATACCTACAAATAAACTAACAAGACCCTAATAAGTAATCAGTTCATCCATTTCTATCATTAAACCAGATGTTTACAATAATCTGCGATCCCTGGTTGGACTCCAGCAATATTGTTACTGAAAATATTTTAAATATAAAGTGAAAAAAGAAAAATTAAACATTACCTGTATTGTTTTGGTATTCATTTGTTTTTATAGTTATGAACTTTTGATGTATTATTTTTTTATAATTACATAAACCAGCTGACATGTTTAGTTCATAATTCCGATTTTTTTTTTCTGGAATTCAATAAATAAATAAAAATAACTTTTTAAATACAAGTTTAAAACATTTTGCATATTTAATTAGAAATGTATTTAAAATTATTTGAAAAACTTCTTTTTTTTGTTGCTGAATAAAAATTTATTAGTCATTACTTTAATTTAGTGATATATTTTTAAAATGGTTCTAGTGTAATGTGCTTGATAACTTAAGGGGTAAAGAAGTTACCTAATATACTTATTTTTTATTCTGAAAGTTAAAATGAGTTTGATTTTATTGTTTTCTTTAAACGGACAATATAACTAACCTTGAATGTATTTCACTAAAAGTGTCTAAAATGTGTTTTTGAAGATGTGTCTAATTGCTGAATACATAAATAAATTTTTGTGTTTAATGTTTGAAAATTTTTAGCTTTGAAGTTTACTTTAAATCCTACTAATGTAAATAACTGATAACTTTAGTAATAATATAAGTGGCTTTTAATATTACATGTTTAAATTTGCCAATAAAATTACAAAAATTGAAAGCAATTAATATTTCTGTATTTTATGCTGGTAATATTTTATTATATTTCAATTATTCCAATAGTAAGAAATTTACATTGTTTGATGTTATTTATATGATTTTTCTATTGTTGAAACATTAATTTGATATTTATTTGTTATGTATTTCATATTTATTGCTGTATACCATTATTCTTCCAGGCAATCTTTTCTAACCAAAGATAACATTTCTGAAGAACGGCTCTCTCCCAAAACTGCTAATGGATTTTATTCAATCATTGCTTATAATGATTCAAAGTTGTGTAATATATTATTTTCTAATGAACTCAATCAACGCCTATCGGGATTTAAAGTATATTCAAATGCAGTACATCCTGGAAATTTGGTCAGCAGCTATTTGTCACGCAATTGGTGGTTGTACAGATTACTTTTTGCTTTTGTAAGACCTTTCACAAAATCTTTGGTAAGAACATATGATGATTTTTAAAGGGGAGAAAATAAAAATCAGTTTCATCCTTTTTATTTTTGTATATTAAATTACATTAAAGCAAAGATATATATATATATATTTTTGATTATTATATTGACTTAATATTTATGCCAACGGCCATACCATGCTGAATATACCCGTTCTCGTTAGATCACCGAAGTCAAGCATCATTGGGCATGGCCAGTACTTGGGTGGGTGACCACCTGGGAACACCGCGTGCCGTTAGCATTCACAAATTTGGGACCTGAATGGCCGAGTGTCTAGCGCTCTGGCGTTCGGTGCCACAGGTTTCGGGTTCGAATCCCGGCGGTTCCATGGATGTTTGTAGGGGTTCGGAATCCACTTTAAGCCTTAGGTACCGGTCTCCTATGACTGTAAGAGCGTCATGGAGCCAAAGTCAGACTTCTACCTCCTGGTGCTCCATCACAACAGAAGCTGTTTCCTTCCCCTTCAACCATGAGTACGTGTGGGCTTGGCCAGCCAAGTGGGATAAGAAACAACAACAAACTTAATATTTATTGTCTGACCACTAAATGGTGTGGAATGATAAAAATACGGTTTAATGGTGGAAACAGACAAATCAATTACTTGGTAGGGGCGCTAGTCAGTCATAAATGGCACAAGCTGCTTTGAAAAAATTCCATGCTTGACTATTATACTTTTGCCTTTCATTTAGTTTTTCTTTTAATATCTTGTATTCAAAAATTTTAATGATTAAAAATCTTTTTATGGCAATAAAAATTTCCTCCTTAATGGCATCTTATCCCTATAATATTGCTATTTTTTAATCCGTCCCAACTTGGCACTTTCCAATCTGTCTGTCACGTTATTGGTGGTCAAAACTAATGTTAAGTTTTTTGAGTTCAGTAAAATTATTTTCAGAAAAATTTATCTACCCTTTTCTTATTATGAAAATTTAAAGGCAAAATTTATTTTACTTTCAGAATGCATAGTATTTTTACAATTATTTATTATTCTTAATAATTTATTTTTAATTCTAGGATCAAGCAGCTTCTACAACAGTATATTGTGCCACAGCTTATGATCTTGAAGGTGTTGGTGGTATGTATTTTAATAATTGCTACAGATGTAAACCTTCCAAAAATACAGAAGATAACGACTTAGCAAAACTTTTGTGGGAACTGAGTGAGAACATGATTGCTCGAGCTCTAGAAAAGAAATCCAGCGATATTAAACATACTTAATAAATTAATCTTTTTGTCTTGCCACAGAGATAACTAGAAGAGATTAATGGAATAATTTCCTGTATCACTTAAACTTTTATATTATAAATAAGAAATAATAACATTTTATACATATTTTTCAGACAATATATATAATAATTATACAATAAATAAACTGAAAATCTTTAATTCACATATGTCAGGACTATGATCATTCATACAAACGCAACCCTAAAACAAAACAAATGAAAATTAACATTAGAATTGTGCGGGAATATACTACTTGTGTTGATATACTTGAAGCTAGAAAACTAAATCAACACCATGACCATGGTATAGCCCGACCACAGATAGCATGGAATATTGTGACCCAGATCTACTTTAATAGAAAAAATTTGGGAAAAAAATTTAATTATTAAAAGTTAAAATTCTTTCTATTTCAATTAAAATCCCTCTTAAATAACATTTTCTTTCCTATGATGCGGTTATTTTTGAACCCTGCAATTTGGCCTCTTGCCAATTTTCCACGCTATCAGTGTTCAGATTATGTCAAGGTTTTATCTTTGTGATAATATTACTCAAAAATATTATATATTGTGTTTATGTATTTAATCATTCCTTTTGTATTTATTTTTATAACTACCTTGAAATAAATCGATTATAATAATTTATATGTTTATTTATTGCTGAAAAAAAATGTCTGTTAGAAAAGGAAATAATATATTGAGTTTTTGCTTTATTTTATTCACCCTTATGTAACTAACCTATTTGCACAATTTCAGTAAAAATGATATTTTTGATTTTGGTTTAGTTAAAATATATGTTACAATTGGGAATGTAAAATAATATATTAAGAAAAAAAAATGCATGGAAATAGGACTTATATCAGGGATGCAAAGACTTGATATGTTCTCTATGTATAGTTTTTACATAAAAAATTCATACCATAGGTAATTTTTTAAAAAAATATTTCAGATTTTGATAAAAGATGAAAAGGGCAATTGCTATCCAGACTTTATGTAATAATAATAGTGTAAATAAACCCCCTTAAAACATTAGGAAAACATTTTATTTGATATTTTCTAATTTATTACTCAAATTTATGAACTAGATGCTGGATGCAGATTATTAATTTCTTGCCCTTATATGACTATGTAGGTTATTGAAGCCACCAGTGAATGTTTGTTTCAGGCGCACATTATGTATTTTTTGAGATTGCTGAAAACATGCTATATTTTAAAATTACAGTCAACAAAGTTGTTGTTTTTGTTACATATTGAATTAAAAAACACAAGCTGATTTATGCCGACATATATTTGTGAATAAAACATTTTCATAATATTAAAAAACTCGACAAAACAAAATTATTTGGATAGTTTATTTTTATGATTTATTACTACAAAAGTCAAACTAAATATTAAATCAATATAAAGTTAAACATCAAATTTTTAATTTATATTATACATATATAGGACAGAAAATACAGAGAATAAATCAAAAAGAGAATGGACTTGTTAGAAACACAATCAATCATAATCACATTCAACAAAGCCATAAAGATAGCATTTGTTAAACATTAATTTTCATTTGCTTCCAAATCAGCCTTATTAAATATGTATATATGTACATTATTGTAGCCTGAACATTCTAACCTTTGCTTAGTTATGTATAATTCTCTTTTACTGTTTCTTCTGTTTTTCAATTTGATGGCTTTGCTTGAATAATGACTATTTAAATAACTCTTAAGAAAAAATTAATAGAGAATCTGGTAAAACTAATACTAAAACTTCCACATGTTCTTATGACATTCTTCCAGATTTAAAAGCACCAGAGTACTCTTTTAATACCACTTTCTCTTGAAAATCTATTAAAAATTATATTTTCTCTTTAAAAATTAACAGAGCAAGAATTTCTCAACTCCATTAAAACTTGTGACATGAAGAATTTTCACTTTAAAACTCTTATTTATGATTTTACCAAACAAAAAAAATAAATAAATTTACCACCATCAAGTTCTTCCAATTTAATGTATTTCACTTTCAACTTGGAGCATCATAGTTTTGGTAAAATTCCTTTAAAAATCATTTCCATTAATAACCAGAAAGTTTCTCATATCTAATATCGACATAGAATAAATATAACATTGGGAAAACCTTCGATTATTTCAGGAATTGATAAAACTTTTAGTCAAGAGCAGGCATAGGGTTTTTGCTGCCATAGGCAAACCCAAAAAGTGCCGCTTCCCAAATACAAAAACTTTTTATAGTTTCTAAATAAAAATCCCAAACTTATAAATCCCACACTTTGGCATTAAATATTTCGGTTAATTTTTGTCGCTCAAAAGTGAAACGTTTTGTGTTGCGTTTGTTAGGATGAGTGTAAAGTTATACTAAATATAACTATAAGGACCGGGAACTGTTTAAAAATTTATATTTTGTGCTTTCACCAATATTGATTTTTAAACACAAAATTCCAAATCTTGAATGCTAGCATTTGGAACGTTTTTGTAATTGTGCAGGTTGGGCAACCAGATTGTAAATGGGTGTGGGTGAGTTAAAACACAGGTTTGAGAACTGACAGTTTTATTTCCACACGCGCCAACACCACACACATACAATTAGAGACGCACAATATTTAATACATTTAAAGTAAAATATAATTATAGTTTAGCAGAAGGACTTCTTGTATCAGCAGGTACACTCTGTTAAGCGTAGGGTACTCAACGAAGTGCAGGGTTGCATTAAATATACTTAATCTCCAAAAATATCTATAAAACGGGTTCGTAAGGATTAGAGCATTATGTTTTCGTGTCGAGATTGAAATGTAAATAACTTTAAAACTATACATAATTTCAAGAATGTAAATAAATCTTCGTGTAAAGGAAGATTGGAAGACTCTAGTGGGAGGGGTGAGGGGGAAAGCGCGCCATGTAGGATAGGAGGAGGGGATTAGCTTAGAATCACACCCGCAGTTCTCTGTTAAATCTCTTAACCAAGATGTATTACGGGAGTGATGAAGGACCCAATTTAAAAGTCTCGGAGGGATCTAATTAAATATGACAATAAAGGTCGAAATAAAATTTATACAAATGAATTCCAAAAATAAGTGAAATCTTTGGGGAAATTTTATAATGTCAATTCATATGCAACTAAGGTTGAAGCAAAATTTGAAGAAACGGATTTCTGAAGGTGTAGGTACTCAAAGACGAATCCAAAAAGTTATATGCCGATAGATAATAGGAGTACAGGGCTTGGAGTCTGACGTATAACGGAGGTCAAGGTTAAGATAATTTTAATACTGGGAGCGCCAAATGTGCCTAGTACAGGGGTTGGCAACCTTTTGAGTCGGAAGAGCCAAAAATGGCAAATTTTTTTCTTGCCAGCAATAAATAACAGGTGAGCTGAAAAGTTCATAGGCTGACACATAGATGGCGCTACTAGTATTAAATGCATATGATTTTTAGTTAGCCCTAACCTTCAAACACGTGTATAAATTTGATAGCTGTTGCGCTATTAGTATGTGAGTTATAGCATTTTTAATGAAGTTATAGCATTTTTAGTGTTCATCACGTGCAGTCTACTCGGCTGACTGTCGATTGGACTCCGGTGTGAAATGATGGAGCCATGTTTCATCCATTGTCACATATCGAAGCAAAAATTCAGGTTTATTACGATTGAACAGCTTCAAACACTGCTTAGAATCCTCAATTGGTTGTTGTTTTGGGTCGATTGTGAGCTCGCGCGGCACACACTTTGAACAGAGCTTTCGCATATCCAAATATTCATTCACGATATGTCCAACACGTTCCTTTGATATCTTTAGGATCTCAGCTATCTCAATCAACTTCACTTTACGGTTATCAGAAATTATTTTGTGGACTTTTTTGATGTTTTCGTCGATAACAGCCTCTTTGGGGCGTCCACTGCCTGCAGCGTCCTCGGTGCTCATTTCGCCTCGTTTAAATTTAGCAAACCACTCCTCTACGGTTGATTTTCCTGGTGCAAAGTCCGAATAATGTTTATCAAGCCAAGCCTTGGCATCAATAGTATTTTTTTTCGCCAAAAAGCAATGCTTTATTAACACAAGAAATTCCTTTTTATCCATTTTTTCAAACTAACAAAAGTTGCTCCACTAAAACCGCTATAACTGATATACTAATAGTGCAACAGATGTCAAATTTATACGTGCCTTTTGAAGGTTAGGGATAACTAAAAATCATATGGATTTAATACTAGTAGCGCCGATTTAATAATACTAGCCCACCTGTTAGTACTCGCATAAATAAAGTTTTTTGATAAAAAAAAAACTAATCTCTTTATTCATAAGAAAACATATCTATTTTTTCATCATATCATTCTATTTATTTATTATTAGATAATTACTTATTATTTAAGTAAAAAATTAAAACAATTAAACATTTACTTACAACACTAACTTGTACTTCAATAACAAACAAATTCAATGGGAGCGATGCCTTTGCATGGTTATTCAAGTAGAAAATTTAAACTTTATTAAACAATGTAATTTGTACTTAAAATAAAAACAAAACAATAACATACATTTCAGCAAACAAATTCAATGGGAGCATTGGCTTTGCATGGTTTTAGAAAGTTTGCATAAATTTGGCTCATAAATTGTTGCTTTAAGCACGACTCTAAACTCTTTACACGACTCTAAATTTTCATTTGTTAGTTGGCTTCTTACTTTACTTTTAATTATATTCATGCAAGAGAACGCTTGCTCACACGAATATGTCGATTCGAAGATAGTCAGCACCCAAAATGCCAACTTCTTCACCTCACTGTAGCAATCTGGAAGACTATTCCATGCGTCGAATATAAGTGCCTCAACTCGCCACATTTCTTTTAAAGTTGTCCACTTTTGTTGCGTTACGTACATACATTTCTGGACCTCCAACTCTTCCAACTTGCTTTTCAACTCTGTAAATTTTCCACTCCACAAAGCTTTACTTTTTAAATCGATCAATTGCATTTCTAGAGATCCAGTATCAATTCCAAATGGCTCAATGTGGATTTCGTTACTATTTGTGTTGAGAGGATTTACTATGAATGCTAGAGTGGTTTTGTTGGTTTTGAATTGCTCAAATCTATCAGCAAATTCATCTTTAATTTTTTTTATAACTGTGCTGAAGTACCTCAAGCCAACAGTTGCACTAGTTTTATCACGATATTGCTTTAGAAATTGAAAATGAAGTAATATACTGCTCTGAATATCTTCTGCAAAAAGAATTAATTTTTCTTCAAAACAAATCAATTCTTCTACCAAAACATAGTCTGGGTTTCCCTTTCCTTCAGTTTTAGATTCAGCTCATTTAATTTCGCTGTGATATCCACCATAAAGTAAAATTTTTGCAACCATTTGCCGTTCTCTAACTCAGGGTGATTAATGCCTTTTTTTTATTTAGGAATGTATTTATTTCATTCAAGCACAAAGCAAAACGTTTCAACACCTTACCTTTGGAAAGCCATCACACTTTATTGTGAAGAAGGGGGTCGGAATATTGAGTCTCCATTTCGTTTAAGAATTCTTTAAACTGACGATGGTAGAGTGCTTTTGGCAAGATGCTGTTAACAATCTTGATTACCAAATTCATGACCTCAACTATTTCGGCCAAAAATGTTTGGTCACAAAGCGCTTCTTGGTGTATTATGCAGTGAAACGTAAGAATTTCGTGGTTTATTTTGCTCTGAAGAATCGTTGTTGCCCCTTTATTTTTTCCTGTCATACTTCTGGCTCCATCAGTTGCTATTGAAACGATTTAATTTAAATCGATCTTATTGTCTTCAAGACATTTTTGCACGGCATTCGCTATATCTTCCCACCTAGTTTGTCCCGAGAGCGGTAGCAATCCTAGAAGTTCTTCTTTTGGACCTTGGGAAGACATATATCTGACAAAAAGGGCAACTTGTGCCGTGTCTTTTATGTCGCAAAACTCATCTATAGCCAGTGATAAGGCAGAAGAAAGTTGAATATCTTCCACCCGCAAATATGTTGATATGTGATGATGTTGATATATGATGATGAAATATGTTGATATATTGATATTGCAAATATGTTGAAGATATTTTAGCTATTCTATCTTGTACTGTTTTAGCGGATGGGGCAAATCTTTGATTTTTTTCAAGATTTCTGGCTTGTTTTTGAAATCACGAAACAGTTCTTCAGATTCCGCGTTAATCGATTCAGAACGATTTAAAAAAATTTTTTTTTTTTTTTTTTTTTTGATAAAATAAATAATATTTGCGTATGGAACTAAAGAGCCGCAGTTTCACATTCAAAGAGCCGCAGGTTGCCGACCCCTGGCCTAGTACAATCCATTGCCGTCAACTGACTCTATTTTCGGGAACACCACCACTGACTGACTATATCTTTGCCAGAAATTCCAGTAACTTGCACTGCAAACTTTATATACCTACTTTATTTATCATTTGCTCATTGTACCATCTGGTCATTTAAGGTTAATATTTTAACAATCTACTCATTTGAGGTTAGTATTAAACATTAGCATCGTAAACAGAACATCGTTCTATTTTAATCAATATTTGCACCATTCCTTCCTTATTACATCCACTATCCTTCATTTTTTTTTTTTTATCGTGTTTCCAGTAAATTTGTTCACATACATTTTCTAATTACATAATAAGACAGAAGTACAGACCAAAGTATTATGCCTTTTTCGTGGTTTTTTCAATGATTTTCCGTCATCTTTTAACTTGATAACTAATTCTCAAGTTGATTTCAGAATTTTGCGTTTTATTGGTCAACATGAATTGGTCAACGTGAAAACAATTCAGACTCACAAATTGTCAATGTTTGGAATTTCAGCTTAGAACGCTCGCTTCCATGCACCGTTCTGGAAAACATTTCTGATCTAGCATTGCTATATGATTCCGAGTCTTCTGGGTATAAATTACCCATCCTAGAAGTTTGTAAACCTGTTGATGAGAGATCATGTTTAATGATCTTCACTGGTACTTGACTGTACGTGTGACATTTTAGTGCAAATTTTCTTGTAGAATAAATCGTCTGGTCATTTTAACCAAATAAAATCCTTGAATTGAAAGATAAAAAGAACAAAATTAGCAAGAAAAGTGTATTATATATATATATATATATAGCTACACTGTGTGAAAAAAGTAGAAGGACAGTCATTTTTTTGTACAATATGCTTTTATTTTACTGCTTTTGACCTGATTTTTATAGCGAGTTGTTTTGTTAGAGTTTTAATTTACGTTAAGTGAAAGTTAAATGAGATTTTTTTACTTACACTATTTTAACTTAGGAATGCAAGACTTAATAACTTTGGGTGTGTGAAAAAAGTAGAAGGACACGTCCAAAAAACCTATTTAGAAGCTGTTGGAAAGTTTACAGACAAGTGTTTTTTTCTCTTTTAATTCCTTTTTAACAAGAATAAAATATTTAGCTAGAAATTCATAGTTTTTATTGGTTTTAGGATGCCCTTTACCTCACCAAACAATCCTCCAAAAATAAAACTAGAAAGGTTCATATAAAATTTCTCTTACCATTCCAGTTCCAGGATTATTAAGAGGTATCCAAAGGGGCGGGAAGCAGCCAATTACATCCAATATTCCTTTAATTAAATACTTTATTTCAGCATATTAATGACGAGAAGATACAAAAATTTACAGACAGACATACAGACAGAGAAAGCGCATCTTAGCGCGGCTAACTACTAACAAGGAAGTACAGTTCTTAAACCGAAGTACGGTTGGTTACAGTTAAGAGAGGGAAAGTGTTCACGTGACATACAAATCAAAAAGTTCTTGTTCGGCATCATTTTCGACATTCTCCCACCTTTGAGTTTCAAGAGAATAATGAAACTCAAAATCATAAGTCCAATCGCTTAGGAGATCTTAGGATTCTTCCACAACGGGATGTCTGATAAGTATCACTATTATCACACCTGTCATATGGTTGACAGTCAATAGATTGTGGACAATCACTGGATTCGATGACAGTCACTGGATCTGATGTGGAATCATCAGTGTCGGGGCACTTGTTGCGGAAGGAGTCAGATAGTGGAGTCCTACTCTGCAAGGCACACCTTTCATCTTGTCTAATTTAAGTTCTAAATGAACAGCACGAAAAATAGCACAAGTAAATAAGACAATCCAACATTTTTTGTTGTCTTTCAAAAACAATGGTCCACACAGATCTACACCAATGACTTCGAATACTTGAGCTTCTCTTATTCTATCTTCGGGGAGTGGAGCACTAATAGATTGAAGAGGATGTATGGAAAATCTTTTGCATCGGAGACAGTTTCTAATGACTTGACGAATAGTCTTTCTGCTTTTTATAATCCAATATTCTTCTCGTAACGTAGACATCAAGACTTGTATACCTGCATGGCAAAGTTCAACATGCTTCTCAAATATTAATTTGTCTACTATATGATGCTTTGATGGTAGCAAAATTGGATATCGAAAACTGTCTTGATCTTTTCTTTGTATAATTCTTGTCTTTACTCTAAGGAGATCATCTGGATCTAAATAGGTCTGCATTGAAAGATTTCTGTTTTTCTCAAAACATTCTCTTTGAACTTTTCTTAAAATTATTTTCTCCGCTTTATCACATTCTTCAACACTTAAGTTACAAAAAGTTCTTTCATTTACCCTTTTCTTAATATTGTTGATGAAACGAAGTATCCACCCCATAATTCTTACGATCTTTTTGTAAGACGAAATTCTTAAGAAATATTCAAAAGTTTCAGTTTCGATATTAGATGCAGATATAACAACTTTTTTTTTTTTCTGAATTAACAACTTCTAAATCAGGAAACACTTCAGAAGTAGGCCATTTTTCAAAAGATTGATAGAGCCAACTAGGTCCCTCCCACCATTGAGATTTCACTAATTCTTCGGCATTACAACCTCGTGAGGGAAGGTCAGCTGGATTTTGATGACCAGGTACAAATTTCCATGAAGTTACTTCAGATAATTTTCTAATTTCTTTGACTCTATTTTCAACAAATGTCTTCCATGGGCCTTCTTTCTTGATCCAATGTAAAGCGTCCATAGAGTCTGACCAATAAAATACATCAACATCTTCAAGTTTCAAATCTTTCTTAACTGTATCAGCAAGTCTTGCTCCAATACAACAGGCTAGTAATTCTAACCTCACGATAGTTATGTTCTTTAGAGGGGCTACTCTGGATCTAGCTTGAAGTAGTTGGCAAGTCACTTGATCCTGAAACTCATTTCTTAAAAATATGCAAGTAGCATAAGATGTTTTGCAGGCATCGCAGAATACGTGAATAGATAATTTACCCTGCTTGAATGACAATCGGGATAATCTTCGAGGGATAGCAATTTTCTTTAATTCGATAATTCGGTTTTTCCACTTCTTAAACATCTTTACTATGTTTTCTGGCAATTTTGTGTCCCAAGAAACTTTGATTTTCCAACATTCTTGTAGTATTATCTTCGGAACTAATGTCACAGGACAAGTGAATCCTATTGGATCAAAAATCTTATGAGCTAAGGACAATATTTTCCTTTTTGTAATGGGTTCATCTTCTAATTTAAATTTTCTGAAATCACATGATAAAGTATCATCAACTGTATTCCAAGATAAACCTAACAAAGGAACTTCGACTTCATCTTCATTCTCCTCTTGATTCAATACAGTTTCTTTAAATTTAGTATGTTTCCAACCACGTAGATCAAATTTAGCTGATTGCAATAATTTCTGTGATTCATTACAAAAATACTTTAATTCTTCTTCTGAATCAACACTTGCTACGCAGTTGTCCACATATAAAGATTCTTGTAGTTTTTCAGCTATCTCTTTAAGTTCTTTGGTTGTCTGATTCAAATGATGATTGAGAGTTGCAGCTAACAAAAAGGGACTGCAATTAATGCCAAAAACAACTCTACAATGTCTATAAATAATTTCATTTTCAGGATCACCTTCTTTCCACCATAAGAAGCGTAAATAGTCTCTGTCCATTTCATTTAAAGATATCTGTAAAAATGCTCGGCGAATATCAGCAGTGACACCAATGTTACCCAACCTAAATCGATTCAAAACAGCTGGAATCAGTTCAATGAGATTGGGTCCTTTTTCAATACAATCATTCAAAGATATAGAGTTATTAACACGAGCTGAACCATCAAAAACTGGTCTTATTTTGGTAGTAGAATTTTCTTTTATGACAGCTCGATGCGGCAAATAGTGTACACTTGAGACTTCATAACAATTTGGATCAGGTACTATTTCTTCGATAACATCTTCTTCTTCCCATTCTTTAAACACTTGTTCATACTCTACTAAACAGTTGTTTGCATTCAAATTTTTAACAGTATTTTTTAAACGTTTCTGAGCCAAATATTTATTATCAGGAATTGAAGGACATCTATCTATCCAAGGAAGAGATACTATATATCTTCCGTCATTTTCTCTGCTAACTGTTGATTCGAAATGTTCCCAAACTAATTTCTGCATTTCTTCTTTCGATTGCTTTTCGCTAGGATCTAAAATACCCAACGAATCTAAATTCCATAAGTCTGTAATTTTAGCATCATTTATGTGTAATGACAGAACAAGAAGAGAACTATCTAACTTAGCATCAGAAATTTTTCCCATTACTGTCCATCCCAGAATTGTCTGAACAGCTACTAATCCACATGGAAGATGTTCCACTTTTCCTGTAAATAACTTTCCTGCAACATCTGCCCCCAATAAAACATGAATCTCATTAGTATTTTGTTCATGCAAGCAAATTTTGCTTTTAGGCGAAATGTCACTCAAAAATATTCTTTTATCTTTTAAATCATTTATACAGTCTGAACTTCTAATTTTTGGAATTGATGCACAAATTTTGTTTTGATCCATTACTTCTATTTTGATATTATTCATTTTATCTAAACTACTTAATTGTATCATATAACGGTTATGGCGTTCAGTAATTTCTGTTCCTCCAAATAGCCCATGAGTAATCAATTCTTCTCCTTTTATATCAAAACCCATATTTTCAGCAGCAAATTTTGATATATAACTTCTTTGTGATCCAGTATCAATAATTACCCGAATATAATGTTCTAAGTTTTTATTCTGGATTCGAACTACTAATGTTTGTAAATAAACTTCATTCAAAGATGACTGATTGGTAAGAACAGTAGTTTCTGAAGATTCATTTTTATTAATTTGTTTCTGTTTAAATTTTGAAAAGCACATGATCGAAGAATGTTTTCCTGAACAGTGGGAACAAATTACATTACTCTTACAAAATCGAGAAATATGTTTTTTAGTTTCAAGACATTTAAAACAAGCTCCCTTTTTCATCAAAATATTTTTTCTTTCTTCAATAGACAAATTTATTGCGTATTCACAAGTAGAACTAGGATGATCCGATGACTCACAAAAAACGCAATTTGTTATATTTTTATTTCTTTCTTTAACATTAGTCGAAACTAATTCTGCTCCTGAAGGAATTCTTTCCCAGCCTAATTTATTACTTCTTGAGCCGCGGTTGTTTACTTTATCGAGAGGCGAAAAGGGCCGAGGTCGTCGAAAATCAGAAGTGATTGCGAAATTATTACTCATCATGGCTGCGCGTTCTCTCGATCTCAAGGTCAAAGCTAAAAACTTCAGTAGTTCTTCGATATTATTATAAGCATTTTCATTCTCAGTTTTATTATATTCTATAAGAATATCTTGAGGAAGGGCTTTTAGAATTATTGGGCAGAGAACTGCGGAATAATTTTCTGTTTTCAAATCTAAACTTTCCAAACTTCTTAATTCTGTTAGAATTTTGTCATAGAATTTTCTAAAAGAACAAATATCGTTGGAATTTCTCAATGATTTTATGTTTAAAATATTATTCATATGAGTATGTATCAATAGATCATTTTTGCAAATCTTTCTTTTAATAAATTAATTGCCGAATCATATGTAGAAGCAGAAATAGAAAAACCTTCTACAGTATTTTAAAGCAGTACCACCTAAATGTGCTTTAAGGTAATTAAATTTATCTACTTTATTTAATAAATCATTATTGTGAATGGCAGATTCAAAACTATTCCAAAACGTTAGCCATTGATTGATATCACCATAAAATTTTGAAATATTTAATTTCGGCAATTTTACTCTTACACTATCCACTTGTTTCGACTCATTTAATTCTTTATTTTGTTCGGAAAGTGTTTCGCATTTATTTTCACTCAATTCTTTTTTTTTAACAAGCGAATTTTTTTTTATTTGCACGAAATTTCCACAGGGCAACTTTTTCATCATATTCGTCTGTATTTTCAATTTCAGTTTCAATATCTTCTACTTCGTAAAGAGGTTCTAATTTGTTATCTATCTCTTTCAACGAGTCATGTTTAGTAGTTAGCATTTCAACTAATTCTTCTAATTTATCAATATCTATTTCTTCAATGTTCGATAGTTCCGATTCTAATTTTGTTAGAATTTTTGTAACGGATGTTCTAGAAACACTCCGTTTCTTTTTTAACAAATATAATTTCTCTTTACTATTTTCGTCACTCGCCATTTCAAAATTAAAAGTATCTCATCTAAATATTAACTGACTACAATCCCGGCAGGGATGCCAAATTTTACCTCACCAAACAATCCTCCAAAATAAAACTAGAAAGGTTCATATAAAATTTCTCTTACCATTCCAGTTCCAGGATTATTAAGAGGTATCCAAAGGGGCGGGAAGCAGCCAATTACATCCAATATTCCTTTAATTCAATACTTTATTTCAGCATATTAATGACGAGAAGATACAAAAATTTACAGACAGACATACAGACAGAGAAAGCGCATCTTATCGCGGCTAACTACTAACAAGGAAGTACAGTTCTTAAACCGAAGTACGGTTGGTTACAGTTAAGAGAGGGAAAGTGTTCACGTGACATACAAATCAAAAAGTTCTTGTTCGGCATCATTTTCGACAGGGACAATTTTTGCCAAACAAAAATTCAATCTTTATACAGTTCGATGCCAAATAGGATCTTCGAAGTAATTCGAGCCAACGGGAAAAGAATTCCATATTAATTTATATAGTACACCTCTTTTTTAGAAGTGTCCTTCTACTTTTTTCACTGATCATGAGATCGTCAAAACCAATTTTTTTATTAAGTATACTTTTTTTTAATTGTGTAATTTTTTTTGTTGTCTAGATACAGGTATCTGCATGTAAAAACGTTGTGAATAAATTAATTGTTTAAAAAATGATTCATTATTCATTTATCAAAAATAATCTAATGTCCTTCTACTTTTTTCACGCAGTGTATAATTATCGACAGTAATGATAAAAATATCTTGAATCTGCAGAACACATTTTAACTCGCGACCTCTATTTTATGAAACGGAAAGAAAATATCTGGACGACGAGATATTGAAATGGAAAAAATCAGAGAAATCCCATTATTAAAAAATTTTTTTGTTTGAAAACATTTAAAAGTAGTCTTCATTGATGATAATTGTATTGCACAATGATAGAGTAAAGATTTAAAAGAAGACGAACTCGTTTTAAACATCGTCAAATGTTAAAACGCGCCTGAGTTTGGCCCTTTCCTTGATAAATGTGTAAATAAACATCTTAAAATTAATTACCATATTTAACTATTTAAAAATTTGATCTTGACATTGGATAATACAATTAAGTCTATCATAAGTGTTTCTTTATAAGAGAAGGTTTTTTTTTTTAAAACAACAGTTAGGCAACAGTTCAAAATTTATTTCAAATTACCTTAAAAATACGAATGCATTCATTAGAACTTTGACTTATCAGACCTTCAGAAAACATTATAACATTTTTATAAACAAGTAATATAAAAAAAAAAAAAAATTTTAAGTCAATTCCTACTTTTTTTTCACTATATTGCAGAAAAGACCTTTACAAATAAAGTTGAAATTTTCCTCTTACATCTGGGGCCATCTATTATTAGATACACGCAACTTAAATGTAAAAAAACTAAAATTAATTAAATTTTAATAATGAATTCATATTTGAGAAAACTGTATTAACATCTACTGTCATCCACTACAAGTTTAAAAAAATGTATTTGAACTTGAGTGGATGAATAAAAAGTATTTTATGAACGATTGAAAATCTGAACAAGATATATATAGGGAGAGTGTGAGCTAATAGAAGGAATTGGAAAAAGGTAGCTTAAAACTATTGGATATTTGACAAATTAATTGATTACTAACTATTCATTATTTATATCTATATGAAGATAATCTGCATAACATTATGCTAGACTTGAGCACAAAATAGCATTTATTAATTATCAATGTGCTCAATTACATGTAGTGGCGGCAACATTCTAACGAATTTAGTGTTGATCCCTTAAAAAAAAATTATGATGGCTCGCGGACACTTTTAAACTTTAAAAATCGACAAAAATTCTTGATTTTTTTTTTCGGCACTTTTTTAAAAAAATTATATTTTCTTAATTTTTTTTTAAAATCGCCACGGCAAATAATAATCTATAAATGTTATATACAAACTTTTTCTTCTAAAGTTTATATTATTGGTTAACGAATAAAAATTTTTGAAATTTTAATTAAAATTTTTAATGATCTATTGAGAAATATACAAATCAAAGCAAAAAAAAAAAAGCATAAACTTTTTTTTTTTAATACGTATAATATATTTGTTATTTAGAATGAAAATAAGATAAATTGATTTTATGTATAAAATTATAAAGCTTAATATAAATCAACAATAAAAATATCTTTTAAATAGCAAATTGAAGTTTTAACATCAATCTAACCGTTTTATTAAGAATAGTGCAAAAATTAAATTAATTTATCTATTAAAAACTAGATTAATTAGACCAGTTTATTAAAATAATGGGACATCCAAAGTAAAATTAGCATCATTTCATAAAAATAAATGAATAAAAAATTCCAGAAATGTTTTAGTTTCTCTCTTCATTTCAAATTAAAAAAAAAAAAATTCAGCGTTCCCTTTCATATTCAAAAATTCTAGCCCCCGCCCCCTTTCAAAATTAAAAATTTTCTCCGATTACAAATTTCCCAATTGAAGACCTCGGTTTGATAGCTGGGGAATGTATATTTTGTTGTGAAGAGCAAATATTTAAAAAAAATGTCGTAACATCTTTCGTCTTAATAGCACTGGAAAAATACCGAAAAAGTAACAAAATATTTAATAGAATATTCGTTTGTTTAATATTTCCTACAATCGCAAATTTCCCAAATGAAGTCCCCAGTTTGGTAACTAAGGAATGCGTATTTTATTGTGACGAGCACAAATAATAATTAAATGTGATAACACCTTTCATATTGATAGCACTGGAATTCAAGCGAAAAGTAACAAAATATTTAATAAAATGCTTAAGTTAATTTAAATGTGTTTTTATGGTAAAATTTATTACATTCTTGGGATATGGTTTGCACATACACTCATGTCCATAAATTAAGGATATTTCAGAATCACACAGAAATTGAACTCTAAAATAAAAATTTCACCTGTAGAATTATCACACACATCTTGAAGAAAAATATGCAAATTACAGGAAACCACCAGCTGGCGCGGATAGTACGTCACAATGACGAGAGTGTAAGAGAGGGGTATATAAGGAATGGTGGCAAAGAAGTAAAATTGTTCACAAGCGCTTTAAAAGCCTTTCAGTGCAATAACCGCATAGTTATGGCACAAAGGAAGCATTTGGATGATTTTTTACGTGGTAGAATTATCGGACGACTGGAATGTGGACATACCCAGCTGGAAATATCCGAGGAACTTGGAATCGCCCAAAGTGTCATCTCCAGGCTTTGGCAACGATTCCAAGATGATGGTAATGTGAGTAGATGTTACAGCACAGGTCGCCCCCGAGTTACAACGCCGAATGAGGACCGGTATTTAGCAGTTACTGCCAAAAGAAACAGACGGAGCACAGCATCTGACCTGTCTCGTCAGCTCTCTTCAGCTACCGGTACGGCAGTTTCAAGGCAGATTGTGTACAGACGCTTAGGGCACATTGGTCTATATGCTCGTAGGCCTGTCAGATGTGTTCCACTTACCGCAACTCACTGTCGCCTGCGATTAACCTGGAGTAGAGAGCATGCATTGTGGACACCGCAACAGTGGTCTTGTGTGATGTTTTCCGACGAGTCCAGGTTTAGTTTGCAGTCTGATTCTCGCCGGACTTTCATATGGAGAGAGCCAGGTACACGTTACCACCAAGAGAACACCATTGAACGACACCGTTACGATGGTGCCGGATGGCTCGTTTGGGGAGGAATTATTCTTGGTTCCAGAACTGACCTGCATGTTCAGAGTGTAACGATGACAGGCCACATCTATCGGGGTGTCATTCTGGAACAACATGTACGTTTGTTTCGAGGCGCCATGGGTGCTGAATTTCTGTTTATGGATGACAACTCCCGTCCTCACCGTGCAAACATTGTAGATGAATGCCTTCAATTGGAGGATATCACCCGTATGGATTGGCCAGCATACTCACCTGACTTGAATCCAATAGAGCATGTGTGGGATATGCTTGGCCGACGAATTGCAGCCCATCAACCCCCTCCCACCTGTCAACCGGAACTTCGGAGTGCATTGCTTGATGAGTGGTGTAATATTCCTCAAGATCAGATTGATAATTTGATACTCAGCATGCCTAGGCGTTGTAAGGCCTGTATTGCATCGTCCGGGAGACATACTCCATGTTAACCATCATACTAACCATGTTATACTGTTTTTGTAAATAGGCTCTATTTTAAAATTTGTTCAAGGAAGTAAAAATCGCAATTTTTATTAATTATGTCAAACATATAGCATCTTTTTTGTTCTTTACCTTTTGTTTAATAAATAGACTTTACAAATAAGTCAAATTTGTTTTTCTTCTGTCTCTTTCTTTGCCTGAACTTCATTATCCTTAATTTATGGACATGAGTGGATTTGAAAATACTAGATAAATTTTTTTTTCTTGTGAATTTATTTTGCTGGTCAAAAAATGATGCGTTCGTATCTGTTGGAAAAGAAACAAATGTATGCATAAGACATACGAATATATTTTACTAAACGATGAGTTCAATTGCTTGGTTAAAACACTAATCGAGTTCTAGTATTACTATAATCTTGGGTGGGTCTTGTAAATTAGAAGCATCATCTCAAGGAAAGGTTGACAGATCTCAAAACAATTTCTTGGAAAAGAGCTTTAAAATATCTAAGGACATAAACATATTGATTGACTAACAGTTATATGTTCATGGAATAAATATATTGTTTCTAAATGCTAATATTGATGAATGAAATTTTTCTTTTAACAGTGTGGTTTCTCAAATTTTATTTGACTGAGGTTCGAAAAAACAATTTCTTGGAAAAGAGCTTTAAAATATCTAAATTGTAAAGGATATAAAAATATTGATTGACTAACAGTTATATGTTCACGGACTAAATATATTGTTTCTAAATGCTAATATTGATGAATGAAATTTTTCTTTTAACAGTGTGGTTTCTCAAATTTTATTTGACTGAAGTTCGAAAAAACAATTTCTTGGAAAAGAGCTTTAAAATCTCTAAATTGTAAAGGACATAAACCTATTGATTGACTAACAGTTATATGTTCATGGAATAAATATATTGTTTCTAATGATGAATGAAATTTTTCTTTTAACAGTGTGGTTTCTCAAATTTTATTTGACTGAGGTTTGAAAAAACAATTTCTTGGAAAAGAGCTTTAAAATCTCTAAATTGTAAAGGATATAAAAACATTGATTGACTAAAAGTTATATGTTCACGGACTAAATATATTGTTTCTAAATGCTAATATTGATGAATGAAATTTTTCTTTTAACAGTGTGGTTTCTCAAATTTTATTTGACTGAGGTTTGAAAAAACAATTTCTTGGAAAAGAGCTTTAAAATCTCTAAGTTGTAAAGGACATAAAAATATTGATTGACTGACAGTTATATGTTCATGAACTAAATATATTGTTTCTAAATGCTAATATTGATGAATAAAATTTTTCTTTTAACAGTGTGGTTTCTCAAATTTTATTTGGCTGAGGTTCGAATCCGCTGGCGGCATGATTGTAGACACTGTTTTTAGAAACGAGGAGACTCGACGACGGTTGTGATATTGTATCTTGTATTGAGAATGAGCTGCCTGGTGGGAGTGTTCCTGGTTTTCTCCCATACTAAACGCAAATGCAAAGGTGCCCGTAAAAGTCACCCTGGAAGGCACTCTCCCCTCTGCAATTGTTTGTTCGTGGTATGCAAGAGGCCGACCGATGTTGCACCCTTACCTTTCTAGTTGATAGGGGGCTATGTAGCCATAGATACGGGGGTTAGGCGTGGAGAAAGGAAAGTTAAAAAAGGCGGGAATGGTAAAAAATAATATAAAAATTTTAATGGAATGAAAAATTTCGAATTAGGGAATCTTAATCTTAATCTTGGGGAATCTTAATTAGGGAATCTTGAATCTTAAGACAAATACAAATTTTGATATGATACATGTAACTGACAACTTAAGTGAAGCGAAAAGTATACAATACAGAAAAAATAAATAGATTAATATAATATAACAGTTTTTTTCATAATCTTTTAACAGTTTTTAATCTATGAAACATTAAATAACAAAAAAGGTATTGTTTAAAGTGAAGGAATGAACACATTAAATTCAGCTAATACTTCATGTGTAATATTTTTTTAAGATGATACAAACATTATACATCATCAAAAATATCTCTAAATCGTTTAAAAATAGTTGATTTTGATCAGTAACTTGATAGTAGCGAAACTAAATGCGCCATTTTCACATTGCATTACTTTGAAAGCATTCAAATCTGAAGTATAATTATTAATTATTAGCAATTTAAAAACTCAGAATTTAAGATTATGCTTAACGAAACATTCTTCCCTGTTATTTATTTTAAAATTCCTAATAGACTTAAAGTAGTTTAATTTTTTATACATCAGACATATGTCTCGCTCTACTTGCGGTCAATGCCCCACTATTTGATATCCACTGTCTCAACCAATTAAAAATCTCTTTACTCATCTTTTATTACATTGCAACCAAGCACACTGTCACACACTTTAAAGTATAATCACGGTCTATTCAGTAATGATGTCTTGGTTAAACTTATTGGTGTTACAAGTTGAAACTCCCATCACAAAACAGCATATACCTCCGGAGATTAGACATGTTCTGGGGACCTCCCACATGCAGGCATCGTTCCTGATGGAGCCGCGCCAATTCCGTCCTACGACAAGAGAGGTTGTAAAAAATGAAGCCCCATCCGAATGGTGAATTTTTTTCATCCACTTTGTGTGAAACGAAAAAATATGAGTCTGTTAAGGGTTCTTGTAAGAGCGCTCTGTTCAGACATTTTCTTCCTTGATTCACGTACGCAACCTGGAATTTTTTTCTTCTTTTTTTTTTTTTTTTTAGTAGGCGTGAATTGAATGTGGCAAGGGAACAGTTTTTCTTGTTTCCAATTTAGTCTGACAGTAAACGGTCCATTGTTTGCGACGATCCTACGCGTGGCGGACTAATGCGTATTAAATATGAAAAGGGCAGCGCGACGCGTTTTAACATCACTTTGTCAAGAGGGAAGCGAACAAGATGGGTGTTTTTTCCATCTGGAATATGATTTATGAGGTATTTAAGAAATTTTGACAAACATTATCCATGACTGCTGTCTGCAGTCGTTCTGTTGGGTCGCATGTTGGTTTTGTGGTACTTGGTGGAGGTACCTACATTTTGACTGTTTCGCTCTGATCATTTTCATTATAGATTAAAAAATTAAAACCATACATATTTTTTAATGAATCTACTCTCTCTATGCGGCCTGATGGCCAATTAGATAGCGCTCTGGCCTTTAGTATCACAGGCTACAGGTTTGAATGCTGGCGGAGGCAAGGCTGTTTGTTAGTGGTTCGGAATCCACGTTAAACTGTAAGTCCGGTCTAATTAGCCTAAAGTGTACACAAAATGACCATAGAGCGACAAACCAAATCAAAATACTCTCTCTATAGATTAAAGAGTCAAACCCCTACACATTTTTGAATGAAACCGCTCTCCCTGTAGATTAAAGAGTCAAAACCATACACGTACTATGATAGAGTACAACAACTTGGAATCACAAAGCAATAAGGTTGAGAAAAGCTTTTCTAAATGGATAGAGAACACAGAAACATCAGAGATGAAAGGACACCTATGTAAGTGATTACACGTTTTATTAAACAATGTAACCAGTGTCAATGCATTAACAAAAATAACAGGGTCAAAAGATGAACTCATCCAGATATTCCAAAAGCTGCAAAGGTACATCCTGGAATGGCCAGCTATAGCTCACATACAGGAATAGGAATTGCTCTAGACCTAATTAATATAGACTCCTTCAAGTTCGGAGTCTGAACAGTTCGTTCATGGCAGATCTTTGAAAAGAACTCAACTCAGATAATCGCTGGTGCAGATGCCCATAGAGGCTACGACTAGGAGAACATCTCATCGGATATCGTTGCGAGTACAAGCGCTGTGTGGCTCGCTCATTGCATTTTGATGAACATAATTAATTGATTTGCAATTTTAATGTACAGCTAAATATAGATATAAAACTATCTCATTAGCCCCGTCAAGATTATACGTTTTTAAAAATTGTTGCCATCAGAGGTATTGAATGCTCATTTTTTATTAACATTTAATTATTTAACATTAAATTTTCTGTAGTATATTCTTTTAAGAATGGTTATAGATATTGAAGATGCTTATTAAACATAAAAAAATGTTTAAAAATAATCTTTTACTCTTCTAAACAAGTTAGATGTTTTACATATACATATATATATATATATGTATATTTTAAAGGTATATTTGAAAGATTCATATAAATATTTAGTTCTTCATTGGCGCAACAGCTCCAGAGAGCTAGTCACTCGGCCATCAAATCCCATTTAGTTGTAGCGGTTAAATGAAATCACATTTTAAGGTGAAATTAAGTAAAATAACTACATTTGTTAAATTATTAAAAATAAAAATATTCAAATTACAAGAGGTTTTAGTTTCAGATATGAATGCATCATAAATATATAATGAATATTCTTATCTTTAAAGTGTAAAATAAAGTAAATCACAGCAAAGATGTTAACAAATATTCCGAGATTGTATTGTTTTCGAGATCTTCTATATATAGATATATAGATAGATAGATAAAATACTGCAGGAAGCTTGACTCTAAAGTTAGGGTCTCCACCTTACGATATTTCACTTATGGGGAAATGCAGCAGGGTCAAGACAATTTTGACCAGCTTTTCGCTTGATGTCGAGAACTGAGTATCAGATTTTAGGGTAAATCTTCTGAAATCCAACATCATTTATAAATCCATAGCTGTATTCTTGTGAAGTGAAATGCAAAAGTAAATGGACAATCGTTATCTACGAGGGAGATGCTGGAAGAAAAGCTCAGATAGTGGTTTTGTGCTACGAGCATCGCCACCTGAGTCCTGCCAATGCATTTTGAATCCATGCAACGCTTTAGCCATATCGGATTTTCTTTTTGTAACGTATTTATAAAATGATACTTTTTATTGAATCAAAATGCAGTTTGTGAATTTTTCTTTCTTCTTCAGTACTCGCTTTATAGATAGCTGTGTTTTGTTTTTGTTGTTTTAAAATTAAGAATGGTTATATGAGATGATCAACAAGTGGATCACAGATGATTGGCTGATAATGCAAAGCTATTTTAGAGCAGATCACAGCGTCAATAAAGTATAAGTTAAAGGAAGAATGATATTTTTTCTTTAGCACTCACATTAATAAAATTTATTTATTTCGCTATAATTTTATTGCATGAATTCTTAATAAAAGGCATGAAAATAATGAGTTTTTCTTAACGAGTTTTCTTTTTTTTTTTTTTTGGAAAAACTATCTTGTTAAGTAAATTGTACTATTTTCGGTTCTTCTTCATTGGCACTACAGCCCCATGGTGGGCCAAGGCCGTCTGCTTTCTGGTAGATATTTTTGGTTCTTAGCCTTTAATTAATACATGAGGAAATTTAAAAAAAATCACAGATATATGTGACTAATTAAGTTTAAATAATTTTTCATGTAGAAAATAGATCTCATATACAAAAAAAATAGTCCGTCCATGATATAAGAGATACTACGTCTCAATATTTTGAGCTCTGTTTTGACTACTTTCTTTCTATTATGTCTAAATGAAATAATTTTTAAAAAGAAAAATTTAAATAAATATTTAAATTAAAATTTTTTGTGCACGCGTGAAGTATTAAATAAAAATATTCTGCTCATATAAATTATTTTTAAACAAATTTTAACCTTGATTTTTTTCCACTTAAAGCTATTTAGAATAAACATAAAAATGACTTTATTTACTTAGCTTTTTTCATTAGAAAATTTTAAAGCCTATACTGAATTTTAACATATTTTCCAGTCATATGTAAAGATTTTTTTTTGTTAAAAAGTTTTCTTTGTTAAGGAACTGGCGTATCTCACGTGATATCTACAAGAGCAAAAGATTTTAATTAGCCATTTGTCAATTTATTTACATGTTGTTATTTTTTTTTAAGGAGCTGGCATTTCTCAAGTGATATCTTCAAGAACAAAGGATTTTAACTAATCAATTATTATTTAATTTATTTACATGTAGTTGTTATTTTTTTTGTTAAGGAGCTAGCGTTTCTCACATATCTACAGGAACAAAGGAATTTGACTAATTATTAGTTAATGTATTTACAATTTTCTTGTTTCCTTCTTTGTCTATCTACTGTCAAATTTAAATATAAATCCACAAAAAATTGCATAACTTGATTTAAAATAATTAGCTAATTTAATTAAAATAATTAAAAGCATAAAAAGAATTACTTAATTTAATAATCTATATCTTGTATAAATAAACCTTTAAAATTTCTCGATAAAAGATTGTTTTTTTCTTACATAGAAGATAAATATTTTCTTATGACGACTAAAATTCTGTAAACTTTATAACCTACCTAAGGCCGCTCATAAAAGTCATGATATAAATATATTTTCATAAAATAAACTTTTTTGACACTGGGCGTAGGGTTGACAACTCTACCCCGTAAAATAAAACATCTCCTGTCTCGAAATCTGCCATTAGGCAGATGGCCTTGGCCCACCATTAGTTTGTTGTGCCAATGAAGAAGAAAAAGAAGAAATTTTTTCGAATTATCCTCATTATACCCGTGGATTTTAAAATTCTAATAAAATATGCTAAATTTATTTGAATTCTATTTATAAATAGTTATGCATAATATTTTAGAGGTGTTTACAAAATAATTATCAAGTAATTCACATTCAACCGTTTTCGCGAACGTTAAGACAGATGTTTACTTCTAATGCTCTTTCTAAAAGTAGAACAAAAATAGATGGATTAGCATTATTCTTTCAGACATGAACGTCTTCTTAACAACATTCACAATCAATTATTGTGAGAAACAATGGCTGCGATAGAAGGAAGGAAGAAAAAAAAATAAAACCGAAATTACTGGAACATTCAGTGTTTTATGAGTTTAAAAGTTAGATCGACACTGACAAACCATGCTAATCGAGAGTTTGTTTTTGTACACTAAAGAGTATAGCAGAACTGTGCTCAATACCCATGCACGGCCATCAAACGAGTAAAAAAAAATTTTAAAAAGAACAATTTTTCAAGAACTCTACCCCGCCAGCTGCAAAGTGTGCTTGCCAAATTGCAGATGCTCAATGTCGGGAGTATAGTCTTGAGCCCTAATGAATGGAAAACCGGCAGCAATTTCGCATCTGCCCATTTGTAAAACACTGACGTTTTTTGGTATCATCAGTTAGAAGGAAAACAATAGTGGAAGAATAGATCACTACACGTAAAAAGGGGGAAGGGAAGGGAAGGTTATTTCTGGGTTCCGGGAGAACACAGGAAGTGAATTCCGGCAGGGATTTTGGGGAGATTATTTTATCGGCGTGTGGGCGTTTTTTCCACCGCATTTTCCCTAGGACGTAGACCGGGGGAAAAGGATTTTAACCCTTGCGTGATATTCATAAAAAGGGTTATGTCACGTGCAGTGATAAGATGGGGAGTTTAAAAAGAAGCAGCACCTACTTCATTCATTTTTTTTTTTTTTTTTTTTTTTTTAAACTGGGGCTCTTTGCTATTTTCTTTTTTTAAAGCGTGTATTATGTAACACAATTTTTTTTTTTATGAATGACATGCTAAAGCTTTGTATAAGATTTCTGAATATACAAAGTAATCACGCTAGTTTAAAAGTTTTTTTTTTTTTAATTTTCAGACTATGTAAATCTTATATATTTTAAAATTTCCTCTTCAGAAGTATCTTTTCAAGTCCAATTTAGTTTAGTTTTAATTTCAGCATCTTTTCAATTTCAATTTAGTTTAGTTTTAATTTCAGTATCTTTTCAAGTCCAATTTAGATTTCATAGCAAATGAATAACAACTAGTTAAAAGTGGAATATTTTGTTATCAAATACAAACTATAATTTTTTCTTTTATAAACTTACACTTCAAATATATCTAGTTTGCGCAATATTTTATAAAATATTTTGATATGTTTCAATAAAGAAATTTCGTGTTTTTTTAATGAGATTTATAATAATTCCGAGAGAAGTTATTGTTATTGAAATTAATAATTTTAATAATAAATTTTTAATAATAATTTTCTATGCTTATTAACTTAATATAAATTTTGTTTTGATTATCTTTTATTGGTTAAATATTTATATTTGTTGTTCTTTTACTATTCATCCCTTTTGAAATTTCCTTTCCAGAAATATCTTTTCCAAGTTCAATTTATAATTTATATTTTATAACAAATTGAATAACAACAACTAAAAAGTGTAATATTTTGTTTCCAATTACAAAATATAAGTATTTTAAGTTATTTTTTTTTCTATAACCTTACACTTCAAATATATTAGTTTACAGAATATTTTATGAAATATTTTGATATCGCAGAATAAAAAATTGTCATCTTTTTTAAAAGCAATTAAATTTTTGTAATAATTCAGAGAGAAATTATTTGAGGTTAATATTAATAATAATTAAATTAAATTAATTAATTAAATTAATAATTATTAATTAAATTTTAATAATAATATTTCTTGCTTATTAACTTAATACAATTTTTATATTATCTTTTTTTATTGGTTAAATATTTTATATTTGCTGTTTTTTACTATCACCAGCTTCATATAGATTGATGACAAATAATTTTGAAAAATAATTGAATGAATATGAAAAAGAAAAGGACTCATATCTGTAATATATTCCATGTAAATATCTTTGAAATGGAACTTAAAATGTTCCAAAATTTTATTTCACTACTACATATTTTTCATACTAATAAATTAATATTAGAAATAAGTAAAACAAACATTTTCAGAAATTTCATCAACATCATCATCATAATAATAATAATTAGCGCTCTGGTGCTCGATGCCACAGGTTTCGGGTTTGCGTCTCGTCCGTGCTATGGATGTTTATAACGGTTCGAAAACCACTTTAAAACGTAGGTCTCAGTCTAATATAAGTGTTGGGCGTAGAGCTGACAATCCTACCCCCTAAAAAGAAAGCATCTCATGTATCGGAATCTGTCAGTAGGTAGACGGCCTTGGCCCATCATGGGGATGTTATGACATTGGAGAAGAATAGTTTTAGTTTGCAAAATAAATTCAACACTAATACTGTAAAATTTCTACTTCGTTTCACAATAGCTTAACTAACACCGACAGACAAAACAACGTTATGATTTCATTAAATAAATAATAATAAAAGGTCCTGATAGCCATTGTAACTAACGCACTGGCACTCGATGCCACAGGTTTCGGTTTCGATTCGGGATTTCAATTCCAGTGATGCCATATATATTTGCAGTGGTTCGGAATGCACTTTAAACCGAAAGTTTCAGTCTAATATGACTGTAGAACGTTGAGCTTAGAGCTGACAACCCTACTCCATAAAAATAAAAGAAAATATCTCCAGTCTCGAAATCTGCCATTAGGCAGATGGCCTTGGCCCACCATGGAGCTGTCGCGCCATTGATGATGATGATGAATAAAATATTACCTGCTTTCTGTTATAATTCGAATATATTAATATTTTCCCCTGTTATGTTCCATTTTAATCATTTTTTTTTGTAGAAGTCTAAAATACTTTTTATAAATAGAATAATAAATTTTTAGTTCGCAATAAGAAAAAAAATCTATCCGAATGTTCATTCATAATTCTACCTTTTCATTGTTCATGGTTAAAATGAAGAACTTCATAAATAATATTAAAATGGAAGATGTTTATATTTAATTACTATAAAATTCTGTTTATTATTAATCCATAAATCAAAGTAAAATAATATTGAATTGCTAACTTTTTTTTTCGCGCTTTTCATCTGTCAAGTGAAAACAATAAAAGACCAATTCCATTCCCTGTTCAATGAGACATAAATAATGTGACACTGAGGATCGTTAAACGAATTTCCCGCATTGACAGACAGTGCCACCAAGCGATAAGCACCTAATTTACTCTTCCCAACCCTCAGGCTCTGGATCGAGAACTGTTGGTAAACCTAAGAAATGGAACATCGGCAGAGGCAGTTCATAATTCAACGGATATATAACGCAAAAAAGAAGCTGCTACCGTGGCCTGCCTTCCCTTAGTAGAAATGTTGCATCTTGTTATTTATACGCCCCATAAACTCAACTTGGTTCCTATCGCCAAAGATTTCTGAAAGTTCCACAGAGTCTGAGACCTTCCCAGAAGCACCCATTCGATATAGCAACGGGAAAGAAAGAAAAGAAAAGAACAAAATAAGAGTCTGGAAGGAAATTTTTTCTTTTTTTCTTCCTTGCTTGGCGCTCTTACTTGAAGGCACAAGTCTATAAACCAGCTAATAAACCGAAGAGTTAAACTTATCCAAGCAAGTGAGGGCGTACAGTAATGCTGGCAAGTGTGTACCAGTGTGATTATTGACTTAAGTTTTTATTGGCATTTCACTAAGCCTATTTGTGGAACAACTACGATGTTTCCCCCGGATCGTTTTCGAGGAGGTGGAAAAGTCCGGAAAAAACGTTCCAAAGTCTTAACCGTGTTAAGTGCCGCATAAAAATTCGGATCCCGGCCTCACCAACTGCAACTGTAATCGCATTGCATAGCCCGGAGGGCTTCATCTCATTGTTTGTAAAGTCTGGAAGCAACAAGAGAAAGTAGATTTGGTATCGAGACCATTAATCATCTGCGAGGATTCTCCGAAAAAAAGTCTTTCTTTTAAAGGATTACAGATAAAAAGTCATATCAAATTGAATAATTATCCTCTCAAAATCAATTATCATATATCACGCTTGTATGTAATTACTAATAAATATAGCAATTTCATCAGCAGTTTAAAATTATTTTTTAGCAGTTAAAATAGAACTAAAATGATCATTATTTGATTTAAAAAACAGTCAGTTTTAATATAAAATTTTATAATATTAATATTAATGCACTAATTTGCTAAAAAAAAATAGCATTATTAAATGTACAGTTACTTAACAAAACGAAAAAAAAAAAAAAAAAAAAAAAGAAAGAAATTTGCTATTTTATTATCTCATTCGTTATCATTCATTATGAATTATTATTCATTATCTCATTTGTTCATATTTATTATTATAACATAATAAAAGATGTATAAATAATCATTTTTATACTTTCAGCAATATTAATGTTCGATAATTACAGCATTTGCTTAATTTTTTTTTTTCAAAAAAATTAATATATATCGTAATTTAAATTTTTTTAATGAAAATTATTTTTTTGAATAGACGAAAAATAATCAAGAAACTTAAAATCCATCCATCAGCAATTGTCATTGAAAGTAACACTAAAAGATTTAAAAAAACGTCTTTAATAGATATTTTACTATTATTTTTTTTTTTAAGTAATTGAAGTCATGTTGAACATTATTTTAACTTAATAATAATATTTATAAACGATAATATTAACGATTATTATTATAATATTTATTTTAGATGATAAATTGATAATATTTTATTGGTTTGGTTTGTCGCTCTACTGCCAATTCGTGCACACTTTAAGCTAATTAGACCAGGACCTACAGTTAAACGTGGGTTCCGAACTACTAATAAACCTCCATGCCCCAACCAGGATTCGAACCTGAAGCACCAACGGCCATAGCACTAGCCGATTGGCCATCAGGCCGCAATATTTTATTAGGGAATGTCAATTTTTAAAAAAAATTTAAACTATTAAAGGAAATTAAAAGAATTATAAAATTAATCAATTTAACTTTAATAGTTTAATTTATATATGAAATTAAAACTAATGGTAGTTCATGCGCGTTTTTTTCCTACCTAGTTGATTTTAATAGCTTCAGGTAATCCTTACAATATGATCAAACAATTTGATATTTACACATAACAATAAACTATTTATTGTTTTTTAAACTAATGAAGAATTCTATCAGTAATTTTATTTTGTTTGGATTTTTCTGGTTCAATAATTGATTTTATTTATTATTACAGAGATAAATTTATGAATTTTTTTATATACATTAATAATAAACAATTAAAATATAAAACAAATATGTAATTTATACTTTCACTTTTCAGTGACTACTTTATTTTGCAGCTGAATTTGCAGTTTATATTTATTATATTTTTTTTAACATTCAGAAAATTTGCTGATTATATCATGGTGGAACCTAGAAATATCACTATAAGTTTTAAGAAATATTTTTAATTGATAAATTAATGCATATTGTCATAATTTTTTTCTGTGTAACACATTTTTTTTCTTTGTTACATTGATTTTCGTTTACTTAATAATACTATCAGTTTTAAATTCGTTGTTTTGTTCATATTGTTTTATTTTCATATTGTTCATATTGCTTAATTTTGATATTCTTCATATTGTTTAATTTTCATATTGTTCATATTGTTTTATTTTCATATTTCTCATATTGTTTCATTTTGATATTCCTCATATTGTTTCATTGTTCATATTGTTTCATTTTCATATTTTCATATTGTTTCATTTTCATATTGCTTATATTGTTTCGTTGCTCATAATGTTTCATTTTCATATTACCCACATCGTTTCATATTGTTCGCCCATATTGTTTAATTTTCATATTGCTGATATTGTTTCAATGTTCATATTGTTTCATTTTCATATTGCACATATTGTTTCATTGCTTATATTATTTCATTTTCATACTGCTCATATTGTTTCATTTTCTCACATTCTTAACATGTCTGCATTTCTTTTAAAATAAAAGATCGCATTATTATTATTTTTTCTTCCCGAAAACATTTAATTTATTTCATATCTGAAATTCTTTTGTTTCTGCTTTAAAATAAATAAAATACCGATTATTGATTTTTACTACCTGGTTTTCCAATAATGGTCTCTTCAGTAACTTAGGGGGGCTTTTGAGCTATCTCAGAACAATTTCACTTGTTAGGAAAGCGGAAAAAAGGCTTTTGATGTGTAACGATTGATTTTGAAGTTAAAGATAAAAGAAATACTGGAATGGGAACCGTCATTTTTCTTTGATGCCATCCTTTACCAAAGGTTAATCTTATATAAGCTCCACATCTTTTATAGAAGCATTCAACTTGTGTGAAAAGAAGACTATTCTTAAAATTATTTAAGAACTTAAAAAATTGGAGCTTGAAATGAAGTTAATTATTTAGTTTTTTTAAATGAATGGGCATGATGGCCGTAGTGGCTAGCGCTCTGGCGCTTGCTGCCACAGATTTTGGGTTCGAACCCTAGCGGTGCCATGGATGTTTGTAGTGGTTCGCAATCCACTTTAAACCGTAGGTCCCGTTCTCATATGACTGTTGGGCGTAGGCTGACAACCCTACCCTGAAAGGAGAACATCTCCTGTTTCGAATTCTGTCAGTAGGCAGACGGGCTTGGCCCACCATGAGGCTGTTGAGCTAATGAAGAAGTATGGAAAACTATATTGTATGTTTAATAAATGAACATGCATAAATTATTTTAGCCTTTTTTTATTTACTTAATAAAATAACTTAATAACTTAATAAAAGAATAAAATAACTTTTTTTATCAAATTTTTTAAAATTAATAAAAGGAATTGATGTACAAATCAATATTTCGTTTAGAAAATAAAAATAAAATTTATATTTCACTAATTATTGACTTAATTAACCTTAAATTGGGCATGATGGCTGAGTGACTGGCGCTCGGTGTCACAGATTTTGGCTTCGAGCCTCGGATATCATGGATGTTTGTAGTGGTTCAAAATCCACTTTATACCATAGGTCCTGTTCTAATACGTCTGTAAAGCGTAGGGCTGACAACCCTAGCCCGTAAAAAAAGAACATCTCCTGTTTCAAATTCTGTCAGTATATAGACGGCCTTGGCCCACCATGGCGCCAATGAAGAAGTCTTAAATTATTTCTTTTTCTTCTATATTTTAGAATTTAGTTTTGTTTTCTTTCAATTCAATGCATATTTTTATCATAAAATTTAAGAACAACTTAAAAGTAGGTCCTTTGTTTCTGATATAAGGATTTTTGAAAAAACTTCTGCACTGAAATTCAGTGTTTAAATTTGAACAACTTCGAATCTTTCTCTACGATGCTCTTTGTAAGATGCGTCGTTGTCTTATAAAAGCCGTGCTTCTGTGGTGAGGTTTCCAATCCTTTCTTCTCAGATTCAAAAGGCCAAGAGTTAAATTGACAAGAATAAAAAAGGAACTGTATCCATTACAGCCTCTTGATTACCTTTATAAACAACAGTGTCAGTTTGAATAGAATCATTTGTCAAACTCAAAATTTATTTTTTTTCCTCTCCTAAGCATATTGTTTCTTGAAGAAGATATATCTAATAAATAATAAATATATATATCACATTTCTACAAGAACAATTAGTCAGTATTCTGTTGTTAAAAAAAAGTCTTCCTAGATGAAATGATACGTTTCTCACACAGTCTTGTATTCTATTTGAACGTAAAATGCTACGAGGTACTCTAAACATAAACAGACTCCCGTGGTGCCAGGCAATTGATAGATGGCTTTGCGTCTCGCAGATTAGAAAACTGCATCATTGTCTTCATGTCTTCACCTGTTAGATTGTACGACACACGAGTTTCCGCTGGCAATCGTCTTCCCATTTCGCGTAATTAGAAGAAATCCTGTAACCTGGCGTCTTATAAATAGAAGCAATTATTTGGTGTCCTTGTTTCTCCCAAAGATTTGTTGATCAAATTTCATTTGCATCTATCAATTTATATCTTTTTACTATGGATAATTTGTTAAAGCGTATGTAAATAAAGAAAGTAACATTAAAATATGTTTGTGGTATTAGATATAAGTAAATAATTTCTACAAGTATGCAAAATGATTAATTTAAACCCGTGTTTCCCAGGCTTAATTGCCCTACCACCTATTGTCATATATATATATATATATGTTTGTATGTATGCATGCATGTATGTATGAAGTTATGTATGAGGGGCCTGATGGCTGATTGACTGGCGCTCGGTACCATAGGTTTCGGGTTCGGCAGGGGCGTGGATATTTGTAGTGGTTCGGAATCCACTTTAAACCCTAGGTCCCGGTGTAATACGACCGTAGGGCGTAGAACTAACTAACCTACCCCGTAAAATGAAAAACATCCCATGTTTCGGAATCTACCAGTAACCAGAAGGCCTTAAAGGCTGAGGCTGTCGGGCCATAGAAGAAGATACTATATATATATATATGTCTTGAAACACAGTAAATAAAGATATGTTGTTGTTGTTTCTTATCCCACTTGGCTGGCCAAGCCCACGAGCCCATATGGACTCATAATTGAAGGGGAAGGAAGCAGCTTCTGTTGTGATGGAGCACCCGTAGGTAGAAGCCTGACTTTTGCTCCGTGATGCTCTTACAGTCATAGAAGACCGGGACCTACGGCTTAAAGTGGATTCCGAACCACTACAAACATCCATGGCACCGCCGGGATTCGAACCCGAAACCTGTGGCACCGAGCGCCAGAGCGCTAGACACTCGGCCATTCAGGTCCCAAATTTGCCAACGGCACGCAGTGTTCCCAGGTGGTCACCCACCCAAGTACTGACCGCGCCCAATGATGCTTAACTTCGGTGATCTAACGAGAACCGGTATATTCAGCATGGTACGGCCGTTGGCTAAGATATAATAGATAAAGATAAAGATAAATAAATAAAGATATTATAAATATAACATCTTGAAGTTTGAAATTAGAAGATTATTTATTAAAATAAACGTAACATTCGCATTACAAACAGAAAGTGAAGTAAAAAGAATAATACGAAATTAAAAATTACGTATAACATTGAAATGATCATAATGAGAAGGCGCTACTAATAAAAATTTAATCATTGACTCTATTTTTGTCTACAGTATTTGTAAATCATTGCTATTTGCTATTTGCAATTGTTTTTTTTTTTTCTTGTTCTTTTTTTGTGTTAACGAATTTGTGAAATTTGTGTCTTTCTAAATTTTCTTTTCGTCTCTTCCTTCTTCATACTTTTATTGTCCCCTTATTTTTATTTACCCTCCCCCAAATGCACCTGTGGCTAAAATCGCCTTCACTCTTGATCGATCCACTGTCTCCTAGGAGGGGAGGGGGGTATTGTCCATTTTGGAAACCAGTGATTGAAATCATTGAGAAATTATTTATAATGCTTATAAATATTTAATAAATCGCACGAAAATACGTAGTACATTTGTCATTTCATCGAATATGTTGGAAATCTGTTCTGTTTTATTTTAAAAGCAATTCAACATGACGCACCCTATTCTATGATATTTTTGCGGAGTATGATCAGTAAGTAATATTGTCAATTTTGTGGCTGATTGCTCAGCGCAATTCATACATTGTTTTGGGATGATTTTTGTTATGCTCTTTCCAAAGCAAGTAAAATTGATAATTTTCTATACATTTTATAGGAAACGTCAAAGGATAAGGTGAGATACGTTCAATTGCGTTAACAAGAATACAGAGGACAGTGGTTAATGATGCTGATGAATTCTATCCCTTTTCATGCAGGTCCATTCCATAGAACAAACTATGTAATGTGTGTATTAAAAAAATTACCATTTTTTAAAATGTTTTACTTCATATTTATTATATAAATGATATTTTGATTAATTCATTATTTTACTCAATTGAAAACAATAATTAATTATTTTAGAATCGAAGAAATTATTGATTTTCATTTCCAATAATTTCTTTCATAAAGGATGCTTATAAAACTGACTATTATAATATTCGATTGTAGCAAAGATATTTTTTGTATTGTCGTAATATTACTTTCACTTAAATTTTTTAATATTTACATTTCGAACTTTTGTTTTCGAAGGTTTGGGTTGGTTTGTCGCTCTATGGTCCTCTTGCGCACGGGTTGTACGAGGTAGTTGTCTTGTTGAAGGTTAAACAGACCGGGACCTACAGTTTAACGAGGATTCCGAATCACTAACAAACATCCATGCCACCGCCAGGATTCGAACCTGGAGCCTGCGGTACCAAAGGCCAGAGGGCTAGCCAATTGGCCATTAGGCTCTGTGTGACAGATGGAAGAGTTGCTTCCAATTCGAACTTTCACAGCTGGAAGAAAAATTTGTTACAGACTCCCTCAGCCTGCATTCAATTAGCCTCGATAGACAGGTTGGATGACTGGGTGGTTGTCTGCATCCTGGTTCTTGAGGAGGTTTGGTTTGGTTTGTCGCTCTATGATCATCTTGTGCACACGAGGGCTAAACAGACCGGGACCTACAGTTTAACGCGGGTTTTTGAAGAAGGGGCCCCTTAGACATGAACTCGGTTCATGACTTATAGAATTAGAAGGCTTTTCCTTTTTGTCATCTGATTTTCTAGGTTGTCTCCGTCTCTTGATAGAGGCAACTAGCCTTATTAGGTATATGGTAGGGTACTAGGACAAACAAATGAAAATTTCCTTTGGGAGAGGTAAGATCTTCTTTAGATGAAATAGTGTACAATGTAGGGCAGCGGCGGCCAACATAAATGATCTTGCGGGTCACTTTGGAAATGCATCATAACTTCACGGGCCGCATATAAAATTATATTTCCTCATATTAGATTTAGACCCATTACAGACATTTTTTTGAGGAAAAAATTGAAACATAATGAGTTATTATTATTGTGTTTACTTTTATTCGTACATTTAAACATAGATAATATAATGATAATGATGCTAAACGCACATTGTAATGAAATATATAACACTAAAAATGAGATATAAAAATATATAAATATAAATGAAAAATATAAAAAAATAAATAAAAAAATATAATAAAAATATAATAAATATAAATATAATAAATATAATAAAATAAAAATATAATAAATAATAATAAAAATATAATAAATATAATAAAAAATATAAAAAAAACGAAATCATTAAAAAATATTTATTTTACTAGTGTGATATTTGTTTCTCCACTTTTAGCTTCTACAAATCGATCTCAATTTAGGTATTTGCACATCGTAATTGGTGTTGCATGTTAGCGTCCGTTATGTTTGAGAGTGTTTTGTGTTTGGTCAATTTCATTTTTGAAAAAAAAACGATTCGCAAGTGTAAGTTGAACCAAAAGCGACAACAACTTTTTAGTGCCAGATTTGGAAAATTCTCTGGAAAATTTTTCTTTTGTGACGTAAGTGTTATAAAAATCTATTTTTGATTCTGATGTTCCAAAAATGTGTTTTAATTCAATATTGCATTGTAAGTCGACCAGTTCCATTTGAAACTATTCTGGGGTCTCGATTTCAACATGAAAGAGAGACGAATATGTTTCAAAAATTTTGTTCTATTTGTCTAACTCTAAATTACTGAATCAGCTTTCAAAAGTATTTATTTTCAAAAGGTTTCTCATTTCTTTTGCATATTTGACGTTATATATTATTTTAAAATCAAAGTTATTTTTTTCTCATAATTTTGAAAATTAATTTTTGAATATATGGATGCACACATATGTATTTTTTAATACATTGGTTTTCACTACTCTGGCCATTATAAAATAAATATATTTTGTAAAAGTGTGATAAATCTCACGGGTCGGGACAATGTTAAAAGCGGGCTACGGGTTGGCTACCCGTGATGTAGAGGATTGTTGTAGCATAAAAATATATGGGCCATCACTACAGGCATAAGTTCTGAGATTTTTCCTCTTTTAGCCTTACTAATTGGATGCAAAATCAAACTTAATCCCCAGTTTTAAACAGAGATGATTTACAAGTTTTATTAGCATAATAATTATATCTACCTTGCTATTTTTCTACAAATTTTTTTTGTTTGCTTCATGAAAGGAGCACATTTCTTCAGAAACGTGTTATTTCTAGAACGATATTGTCATCATCAACTACACTTCAAAAATCGAGTGACACATCGAACATCGACAGTGAGCAACTCTTTGTCGAACTGCAGATAGGCTGCTGTTTATATATTAAATCACACTTAGAAGTGGTTAAAATAAATTGAATTGTTGGTAACTTTTCATTCCATGTAGTATGAACATCACCCGTTTGAATTCCTATAAAGATTTGAGGCTATAGATTTGCCAAACGAGATTCTCTGTTGTTCAGAAAGATCTGCTTACGATCGATAGACAGTATTTATTATATATTGAAAAGGCAACAAACTTGTTGGAGTACTGCACTCAAAAACTGGGACTCGTTGTCACTGATAACTGTTCTTTGTAGTCCATACCTCATAAAGACTTCCGCAATTAATATTATGATACATTATATAGCAATAGCATTTGCTAAAGCAAATAATTCTACCCACTTAGAGTAGTAGTTTTCTATGAGAAAGATCCATCTTTTCCCATCTTTCGTTTCGGGTTAAAGCCAAAAAAAAATCTATAACTATAGTTTCAAAGTGTTGCGAGTATATTGGTGTTTGCAAGAGTCCAAATAGTTTCTTTCTGGGTTTGTAGTGACAACATTTTGTACAATTCCTAATAAATTTTCGCATACCAAAAGTATATCTTTACTAATTTGTTATACGTTCCATCAATTTCATAGTGCCCTACTATTGAGGCGTCATGGTGCTCTTTGAGAACTTTTTCTTCTTCTTGTACTGGCCCAAGTTGAGCTTCTTTTGATTCTATATCAAGAGAATACCAATATAAAACACCTTGATTTATTAGGTAAACTTTTTCAGCATAATTAGCAAAACTTTTAATCTATTTTTTTCCTTACTTTCAAAATAATTTGTGATCTTTTTAATATTTTCATCTTTCAGCTGCTCATTTCTAATGTCTTTTGGGATTACTTGACGGCATATCTATGGATTTGGCACAATTCTTTTCTAAGGCTACACTTTCGTATCGGCTACAATATTAACTGAAAAAGGATTAATTCTTGTATTAATGTAGGGTTGAATCTTTGGAATTACTTTTTCCCCTCATCGTAAAACAACCGAAAACCTTTCTAGCAAATAATTAAGTTGTGAAGTCTATTATTTACGAAGATGTTTACCTTCATCATCTCGTGACTTTACATCAGCATTCATTTTGGGTACTTCTAAAGGTTCGAATGAATTTTAAGCGAATGCAAATACTTGCCTAAAATTACTAGTGAAATACCAGTTGTTTGCAATATATAAAGTAATTCTAGCTTTGCACATAAAGTCAGTTTCTAAAAGAGTTCTATTATTTTTCGGTTTTGGTAAACTATTCAGTTCGGATTAAATATTCAATAATAAAATATACAACAAAAATAAATTAAATATTTAATAAAATATACAATATTAAATCTTCAGTTTCGATATTTACTTGAGTTATTTCTACTTCTGTTTCTTTTTCTGTTCAAATTTTCTACTCAAATGTTTACTCACTTTTCTTTTATACGAAGGTATAACATTTCACCGATGATGTTTCCAATATCAGTACATGCTGTACCATTCATTCCATTCATTCTTATTCTTAAAAGAGTTGTTCGAAATCGGAAAATGTAGCATGTGAGAAGTTGGACCATTCTAAAGTCTTTTCTATATACTTTTTGAGACGGAGAAGAAAGTTGGCTTGATTACTTCTATTTTTTCACATCTATAACAAGTTTCTTGAGGATGCTTCCCGGGTTGAATTTTGTTTTGGGGATGAAAAATATTTGGAAACGAATTAGTATCTCTAAGTTCTTCACGCTGTCTAAATTTTAGAACTTTTCTTTTAGCCTCTAGGATTGCATTTTTTGATTTCACACATCTTAATTCTTCAGAGGCATCTAATTTATCAGATAATAAATTCTCATCAGTAATCAAAGATCTGCTACTTACAATCAGTAGCAGCTCTTTTTTCAATCTAATCAACAATGATCAAGTCTTTCAATTATTAAACTGTGTAACATTTTATCCCTGAAACCCAACCGTCAAAAAAGTTTCATAGATCGAGATAGTAGTCTCACCAAATAATGATTAGATTTATGTAATGTTGTGTAAAGAGTCGATGAAATTTTTCTGCACTAATTTGAAAATATTTTAATAGAATGTTTAATGTGCTCATAATTTTGAGCTTGATCTTCCTGTTCTTGAACTATTAATTTAGCAACATCTCTTGGGAGAAAGCATTGAGGAAAGCTATCCATCTACGTTCCTGGTACTTTAAAAAAAGGTTAACACATTTTAAAGCAAACTCATAACGTCTGTTTTTGGATTAAAGATAGAGGTTAATTTTTTAAATTCTAAGTTTGGTAAATGTGTAAACAAATCAGATACAGAATTATCAGGCGTATTGTTTGCATTTGTCTGTAATTTTTACTTTTCTAATTCATATCATCTCTTTTTGCTTTTTATCAGTTTTCAATTTAAATTTTTTAAATTCTTCTTGCTCTTTTTTTTCAGTGATTAGATTAGTAAGTTACTGTTTAGTAAATTCTTCTTCGTATGCATGACAAAGTTATAAATTATTAACAGTGGATTAAATGTAGATACAGAAAGAAATGAACACATAACAATAATATTTTTAAAAATGACCATTTTAATTTTTTACTGTCTGTCAATTTTTTTAATATTTATCAACATAAAAATAAGATATTTAACCCCTAAATCCAGTTTTTTATTCAACTAAAATATTTTAAATCTTCTTTTCCTTCAATGGTGATTCCTAACTGCTTCCGGTTTAAAGTGATTCCGAAACACTACAAACATCTATGGCTCTGCTGGGACTAAAATCCGAAACTTGTGGAAACGAGCTCCAGAGCTCTAGTCACTCGACCATCAGGTTCGTATCTGAAATCTAAAACAGTTAAAAAAAAATATCTCGTAAAGAAACAAAGGAATGTTCAAAATAATTGCATCTTTGATCATCTTTCTGAGGGTCCCATCAAAATAAAATACAAATGTTTTCCTTTTCCATATGGGTTCATTCCATAGAATAAACTTTCATAATGTGTGAATTAAAAAAAAAATCCGAAAACCATCATTTTAAAAATTTTTTACATTACAATTATTACAAATTTTTTTAATTAATTCTTTTGCTCAAATGAGACAAACTTTTAAAACTGAAAGAAATTTTTCGGTATATATATATCTATATACATAAATTCATCTGACAAATTTTCAAAACAACAAAAAATTTACGCCATATCCCAAGTTGTTCTTCATTCTCTTTCAAACAGGTCCATCAAAATAAAACCCGACCGTGTAGTGCCGCAGAAAAAGCACTACCGATCACCCGTAAGTGTCCGTCACAGACATCTCCGCCGGAACTTTACGAGGGCAGCTTGTCATCGCAGCCACACTTTGCGCCGGACCTTTATGGACACTCTAATCGTCCGGCTGTCGGACATAAAATCCGGCAAATGGCCCTCTTTCCTGCACCCCGATACGCAGCCCTGAATAGACGATTGACCTTAAATCAAGCTTTTCCTTTGGCGAGGCGGCTGATTACCGCTGCGATGGGCGGTTGCATTCGCCTAATCGTGATAAGGGAATTGAGTTGTAGAATATCGGAGATTTTACCGAGCCCCGCATTTAAAGTAATTGTTGCCGCTGGGGAAGAGTGGGATTCGTGTCTCTGTCATTGGATAAAAGTGTTTACAAGAGGTTTTGTCATTCACTTTGTTAAGCTCCTGGAATAAACAATGCCATTCCTACACTTGATGTGTTGAATTTGTTTTTCTGTGTCAAAATCAAAGGAAATGACAATCCACTCATACGCATGTAGTAACAAATTGATAAATAACAAATTAATAAGTAATTAACAAATTATAGTGCTTTTTTTCAATTCCTCCTATTAGCTCGCATCTCCCTATATATATCTTCTTCAAATTTTCAATCGTTAATGAAATACTTTTTATTCATCCACTCAAGTTCAAATGCATTTTTTTGAACTTGTAGTGGATGACACTTGATGTTAATACGGTTTTTCAAATATTAATTCAGTTATTAAATTTAATTAACTGATTTTAGTTTTTTTAGATATGAGTTGCATATATCTACCAATGATGGCGCCAGATAAACTTAAAAAAATGAATGAAAATTATTTATAAAAGACTTTCTGCAATAGAGTGGGAAAAAAAATAGGAATTGACTTTAAATTTTTTATATTACTTGTTTAAAAATAAAAACACATTATTTTGTAATATTGGAGAGATATCCTTTTTAATAGTCAACACAAATTTTATATTTTGCATCATAAATATAATTTCAATTTAAAAAAAAAATACTGAAAATTTTTCCTATTAAATTACAGCATAATAAGTGTACGATATTAATAAAGATATGTGATTATACATTTTTTTAAGACGGGATAAGAATTTCTATTAATAATATGAGTCATACTTTAACCAAAACAATTTTGACTTTTAAAAATATAATACATTTCGCTATAAAGCAAATAACATGGTAAAAAGAATGTCCATGAACAGTCGTATCACATAAAAAATAATTTTATTTCTTCAGTAAGCATAAAGAATTTTACTTTTAACTATATTACTTATTTAGGAATAAATTAAAGAGAATAAATAAATATACCAATACATTTAGCTCTATGAAATGAACTTCTTAACTACAAAAATGTAGCTACAATTCTAACTCAGTACAATATTTTTATATATTATTTTATCCTTGTAGTGCGCAGGTTGGACAGCCCGATTGTAACTGGGTATGGTTGGGTTGAGATACTTGAAGCACAGGTTGGAGAACTCACAGCTTTCTCGGCACACGCACCAACACCACACACATACAATATTTAGCACATTTAAAGACATATAATTATGATTCGTGAAAGGACTCTATTGCTAATGTCTTCCGGCAAGGAACAATCTAAATACACAGAATTAAGAATTTGCCAATGTTTAATACCTTTGTAGCCCATAGAGTTGTAACTTTTGAATTAGAATAATAATTAAATAATAACTATAGATCGAGATCTTACACTCATACTAGCTCTTTATAGTTCTGGTTTTATCTTTAAAAATATTTGAAGCTGATTTTAAAACCCACTCATTGATACTCCGCGAATGAAATATTGGAGAATATTTTCATAATAATAACGCTAACGCTACATTGCGATTCTCGCTATCAATACTTACACTCATTGTAAATTAATTTAATTAATTGAACATACACACCAAAGCAAACAGTTGAACGTGTATACTTAGAATCCCTGTTTTAACGATATGCAATAACTCTCTGTTGTCTATTTTTTTTTTAAATTAATAGTTCAAGATAATTTAAACTTTATTCAAGTGATTAATCTAGATCTGCACGTGACAGTTTCATCTGCACGAATGGAAGAGAAAGAATGAGGGTGACAAATTACCAACTATGTAGCTTCCCAAAACAAAAAGCTAAAAATAGCCGAAAAGAACAAAGAAACACAGAAGTCAACCGGAATGATGCATGTGTTCGGCTACCGTAAATAAGTTTTCCTATGACCAACTGGCAATTGGTGAAAGGTCACCAGTTACCGGAAAGATTTTCGAGGCAATTACTTACTTGCCAGGACCAACAACAACAAACAACGACGCTCTGTTGATAGCCAGGGTGAGAAAAGACGGTCCCTTCACATTCACGTGTGGTCTTCAGGCAAAAGAACAATCTTAATACATCAAATTAAGCATAAAAGCCATCAGCCGAAAGATATATTTGGAGCCATTTGGAAGATCTTAATTTTAGATCCTCTTCCCTCTTCGGGATTAATGCGTGGATACACAGGTGAGAAATTAATTACCTTCCGACCCGGAGAGTTGACGCCAGGTTCTCTTTTGCTTTTGGATCCCCGTGTTTTTTCGATGGGCTCTCGCCATCAGTTAACGGTGTGAAATCTCTTGACAAACAGATCTCGCTTATGTTTGCATTAGGATGATCCTAACATCATGAAAGGACAGAGCTGGCTAATAAGGAACGTTTGTGTTATAGTTATTCTAAGTTCAAACTGAATGATAAATTGGTTTTAGTTGGAGTTTTGATTTTCTTTCAGAATAATGATTTTTAAGCTATGTGTTACTTCTTTAAATATTCTTGTTTTACAATTTAATAATCATAACGAAACTTATTTTAATGTAAATAATTTGAATAATTTAATGCAATTAACACATAAGATTAATTTAAAAACTGATATTTATCATGCTAGTTAATATTTTTCTTTATTTTTAACTAGAAAAAAGGACGCTCTTTTCATCTATCATAGCTTCCAAAAATGCATTTCTTCATATGAAGATAAATAAATTAATGTGATTATTTTTTTAAGGGTCCTGATGGTCGAGTGACTAATGCTCTGCAGCTCGGTGCCACAGGTCTCGGTTTCGTGTCCCGGGGTGCCTTGGATACCTGTAGTGGTTCAGATTCCATTTTAAACCGTAGATCCCGCTCTAATATCACTATAGGGCATAGGGCTGCCAACCCTGCTCCGTAAAAAAAAAAAAAAAAAACATCTCCTGTTTCGGAATCTGCCAGTAGGGAGACGCCCATGGTCCAACATGGACTGTTGTAGTACTGAGGAATTAGTTAGTTAGATTGTTATCTAAAGGCATATGGCCATGATCCAACATGGATTGTAGTGCCGGGGAGTTTCGATTGTTATCTAAAATTGTTTAAAACTGAAGTTAGTTAAATAAATAATACTTTTTATTACTAATTAATCTTAATTATGATTTTTTTATTCAATAAGGATACCTGTTTAACACGATATTGTGACGAGCATGTACAAAGTTATACATAAATAAGATATGAATGTTTCTTAAATGTTAATAAAAACATTTTAATCAATGTTTTCTATTTTGTTATAGACTAGAAAATTCGATCTTTCATCAATAATGGGGTAGCCTGGAATGCATTATCCGAATTTACGTAACTTTTTTTATTTATGCGATATTTGTAATTAAAAAACACATTTCATTTTAAACAAAATATTGTTGCTAAATAACTTATTAAAATACGCAGACCTGTTTGGGTCAACACTTACTTGTGATCATAAAAATATCGATAAATAAAAACTATTTAGCATCACATTGGTACTTGATTCTCAAAAAACTGAATCAAATACTAAAAACTTATTAAATAAACGGTTTCTCTTTCATTGGCGAAACAGCCCCAAGGTGGGCCAAGGCCTACTGCCTACTGACAGATTTCGAGATGTTTTCTTTTTTTCGGAGTAGGGTTGTCAGCCTTACACCCAACTCTCTACAGTCATTTTAGACTGGGACCTACGGTTTAAAGTGGACAACCACTATAAACATCTATGGCCCCGCTGGGACTTGAACCATGGCACCTAACGCCAGAGAATAAATGGTTTACCACGCGTCAAATCTTTTGTTATGATAAATATATAATAACTTTTTGCTACAATATATTACATATTTTTTATTATTTATATATATATATATATATAAAAAAAAAGAAATATGTAAGCGTTACATAATTTTCGCATGTTTTTTCTCTGCATCTGGGATTTAAATTCAATGCGCATATGCTGCCAGGGGCCACCACAAATCTGTAAATCCCTACGATAAAGGATCGGGGGAAAAAAACAAACCACGTAAATACTGAGAAATAAAAAAAAAAAAAATATTTGGCAACAACATATTATTCAAAATGAGAAATCTCACCTGTTACTTTTAAATTTATTCTTCTTGGAAAATGTCGCATGTAAGCAGGCTTTGGAAGACATTTTACACTTTCTGAGGATTTTAAATTTTCCGAAGATAAACACTTTTATTTCGTCACATTATAACTTATAAGGGGCCTGAATGGCCGAGTGGCTGGCGCTCGGTACCACAAGTTTCGGGTTCGAGTCCCGGCGGTGCCATGGTTGTTTGTAGTGGTTCGGAATCCACTTTAAAAAGTAAGTCCCGGTCTAATAAGATCGTAGAGCGTTGCGGGGGCATTGTTACTCCGCGTCCGTAGCTTATCTTCAAGTTACACGCGCCCCCTGGGTAATGCAAAGTGAGTACGTCTGTGCAGCACTTACCTTAAGGCATCCAAGACGTCTGTGTTTGCCAGCTGCATTAGAAAGAAAAAAAAAGTATAACTTATAAAATGCATGGTGTTATTTTTAGTGCAAAATCGAATGGCGGATTAAAGAGCGCTTACTGTACTTACAGAATTATTAATATTTTTTCTTTTTATTTATTTACAAAGAAATTAAAAAGGTTTATACTATAATAAAAAAAGGCCAGAGCGTAATTTCCTAAATAGTTTTCGCGACTTTCTAGAGGCCACGACCCTCACTTTAAGAACCACTGCTCTAGAGGACCACGGATCCCATTTTGAGAACCATTGGTTAAAAAAAAGGCCATCATATGCATCTAATAAGTATTTGCATTTCTATAAGTATTATAATAAGTATTTTTTTTATTAAATTCATATTCACTAAATTCATTCTAGAAATGTGTCGAGATCCTCTGCATCAAAAAAAAAAAAAAAGTGTTGCTTTTATATTTTTTAATTTAAATCAAGTCGTTACATTCAACAGTTTGAGTTAGATATTTTCGGAATTTTCAAAGATTAAAAATATGTTAATTTTATGTGCCTCTAGTAAAAGAAAGAGTTTATAATTACATAGTTTTGCCATCTTAAAATAAAAAGCTTTAAAGTAGATTATACTCAGTCATTATAGAAATCACAGTCAGAGGAGGAAAAAAAGTCATTCATCACGGCCCGATCTTTGACCTCGATGAAAATAAATGTGGCGCTTCTCATCCATTTACAAAGAGTGGTTACAGTTAAAAATTCCGATAAAGGGAATATTGACTTCATTCCGCAGTAACTTCTATCTTCTGGAAAAACTTTCCCGAGAGGGGGACAGCTCTATAATCTAAAATACGGATGCATTATACGGACTATTGCTTTAAATTATCACTGAAGTTCTTCAAACGGGAGTTTTGGTTGGAAGATATGAAATGGGAAGCAGTCGTTTCGTACAAAAAGAAATTTGAGAAAGATCTGATATTACATTAAAAAGAGGTATATATTTAATTATTAAAATGAAAGATTTTGTAGAAATAAATAAAGAGTAACTGATGTTGACCTTTAATTAAAGCCAAGACTCAGTTTTGCCTGTTTACAAAAAGTAAAACATTTTTAGTTCTGGTAAATTTTATTCATAAAGAATATTTGTGCAGAATTTAGGGTTTGAGAGCTTAAATAAAGTACATTAAATAATATATAATATTCAAAAATTTTCAGCATTGAAACTTTTTACCTTTAATATAATAGCATTAATAGCTTTAATATGTCAGCATTTATTTCGAGGCCGAGTGATTGGCGCTTTGTGCCACAGGTTTCGGGTTCGACTCCCGGCGGTGCCATGGATGTTTGTAGTGGTTCGGACTACACTTTAAAATATAACAAGATATAATATAAAAATTATATTATTATTGATTTTATAAAGAAAAAATTAACGTTTTTTTTATATTTATTAAGCGTATATGACGTTTATTTGCATATTTCACATCAGATTAACTTTTTAAGAAATTGGTATAGCAAAGGAGTTTTTCGAGACTCAGAATTTAAAAAAAAAATTTTTTTTTGTTGTTACATAATTTCTCTTTTTTTTTTTTATTGCGGTGTGTAAAGACAACCATTTTGAAAAGTTAAATACCTTTTTTGTTGATATTAAAAAATTATGTGGATGGAAATCCATTTTAAACCGTAGGTCCTGGGCTAATAGGACTGTAGAATGTTGGGCAGAAGGCTGACAACCATACCCCATAAAAGAAAGCATCTATTGTCCCGAAATCTGCCAGTATGAAGACGGCCTTGGCCTATCAAAGACTGTAGTACAAGGGAGTTAATTTTTCATATTATACTTATTTCCCTTCGAAGTACATTGGCCTTTTGCTACGTCGCGCCTCATTATAACGCCCTCATTTCGGATATTTATTGCGCGTTTTTTAGAAAATCGGAATCATCATCTATTCGAAATCTCATATATCGGAATCTGCCAGTAGGCAGACGACCTTGGCCCATTATGGGGTTGTTGCGTCATTGAAGAAGAAGAATAGTTATAGTTTGCAAAATATATTGAATCCTAATACTATAAAAAAACGGAGTAGAAATTTTACAGTATTAGTATTTAATATATTTATCATTTATTTATTTTATATTGTATACGATAGTCTAACTAATAGCGACAGTCAAAACGACAATATGATGGCATTAAAAATAAGGTTTTTATTTAATTAAAAAATATTTTTTGTAATTTTAAAACAAAATATGGAATTCAAATGTAAAAAAAAAAAAAACATAATAAGTGTTATGATTCTTAAGTTATACTGGAACACACATAGATTTATACATCCATTTTTAAATATCCAGATAATATTATTTTAAGCAAATAACTATTAAATATTTATTAATCATTGTGTATCAATAAATGTTAAATATAAAAGTTTTCTCATAGCATATCAATAGAAAATGTGTACATCTTCTTTTACTCACATTTTATCAACATCATATATATAATGCCTTTTATTTAACCACAAATAATGTTTTCATTTATTATATAAGTATAGAATAAGTTTATAAAGCATAAAAAGTTTACAAATATCTATAAAATTATTAGAGGGAAAAGTGCAAAGCAACAAAGGGATTAAAATAAGTAAGAGATGATAAATTATATTCTGCCAGAAAAATTGTCATATAAATTCAAAATATATTTCCTTATATAATATGCCTTATACATTTCCATATATAAGACAAGAATTTTAGAACTTTTTCTAAACCTAAATTACTGGCTCCGGCTGATATACGGATCAACCCATCTTGCGAAAAACGTAGGTACTTTTCTGGTAACCGGTAATAAATCGACAAATATCTCAAAATATAGCGCGTAATTTTTTTATATTTCTTAAGGTTACGGAAAAATTAATTTTAAATGAAACGAAATATTTGTTTTACGAAAATAAAATGTTTTATTTGCGGAATTTTTTATATTGCTAATTTCTTACGTCGTCGCCAAAACGGAAAATATGATGTTTGCAAATTTTGCTCCCGGCTAACGAAAAAGACCAAAATGTACACCAGAAATAAGAATAGAATACCATAAATAATTAGCATATAAAAATAGCAATGAAAAAGAAAAATTACTTCAGTTTTTTAATTTTGGATCGTTATAGGAATTTCGTTTTCCTTTTCGGCTTATATACGGGAGTACATTTTTTGAAGGAAAATCGCACTCTCAGTTTATGCACGGATCGGCTTAAATTTGGAAACATGCAGTATATAATTCTAATAAAACATGAAAGAATTTAAATATAAAAGTTTAATCGAATAATTGTATATGATAGTTCAATTACCTTTCCAATGTGTAATAATTTTAAAAGAACTAAATCATTTGTAATTACTCGACAAAATTACTAAATAAATTGAAAATTTCCATTCTTTTAAAAAATTGAGAATAAAAGAAACACATATTTGGAGTTGTTTAATTAATTAATCAACTAACTAACTGTATGGCACTACAATCCATGTTGGACTAGGGCCGTCTGCATACTGGAGATGATTCCTTTTTTCGGAGTAGCGTTGTCAGGTTCACGCCCAACAGTCATATTAGACTGGGATCTACGGTTTAAAGGGGATTCCGAACCATTACCATTTATGGCATCGCTAGGATTCGAACATGAGTCCTATGAAAACAAGCGCCAGATCCCAAAACACTCTGCCATCAGTTACCTCGTTTAATTAATATGAAATGTATAAATGTTCCATCAGAGGGCGTTTCTTTTAGATCAGTGGTTCACAGAGCGGGATCCGTGGTCTTCTAATCCTAATAATAAGAATTGCCGAATTTTTCCTATGAATATCAGTTTTATCATGGAGTTGGTACATTATGTTTTTTTTTTTTTTTTTTTTTGAACATCGGTTATCTTTGCGTTCCACTTATATGAGCCATGAACTACCTCCAACAGGGGAATGAGAACATTACTCTCCGGGAGGACATTTAGGGATAATTGTCCCTCATTTGCGTGAGTATGGGAAACAATTCGGAGATCTCCCACCGGACAGTTTGACTATCAATGCGAAACACTTTACATACAATGTCAAAATCGATATCGAGTCTTCTTACTTTTGAAAGCAGTGACTGCAACGACGACGCCGGCAAATTCGAATCTTAATTTTGCAAGTTATCACTGGGAGTCGACGAGTCGGAAACTACATTTGGAATAAAAATTCAAAATAAATACTGGTTTATTGGATACCTGCAATTCAAAAGTCAGTACGATATGCTTCATGTGATAAATTATTTATATAATTCAAGTCACAATTAAAATTGCTGTTGTAATTAAAGTATACTAATGATGAAGTCGAAACTTCCTTACATAGGGGTAATGTAAGACAAAAATACTTTTTGGCCAAGAATCTTCGAATGTATCTATGTTGTAAACTGTTGTCAGTTCGAAGAATATAAATAAACAGATAGCTCATAAAAAGAGCATAAAAAATCTCATAAAACGTAAACATTGGTTTTTTCAAGATATTGTAATAGCACGGTTTCAGTAAAAAGGCTCTTTAAAGAGGCCAGCTATAGCCATTTTAACCTACCAATTGCTTATTTTCTTTTTCAAACATTCGCAAGAGAACAGCAGCTTGAAAGATTTTACTATAAAGGCAGCAATGTTTAGATTAAGAAGAAATAATTCATTCATAAGAAATTATGGGGCATTTTTTTAAAAAAGTTTCTCCTACTTTGAAGTTAAAAAAGATATCATTGCTGAGCAGTTTTCCTTGACTTTTTTTAAATCATAAAATGTATTTAAAATTTTTGTTTATGATCAATGGAGGTCAATGTAAATTGAAAACAAACAAGTCAGCAAAAAAAAAAAAAAAAAAAAAAAAAAAAATTTTTTTTAATTAAATTACTAATTATGTTGTTTTCGAATGCCGGGCACATAAATCTAATAATCTTTGCTACGTACTACTATTAGAGCGGCAGATATGTAGCATATACAGCGTCACTAGGGTTTCTCAAGGGTACTTTACTATACTGTATTCACATTTTGCCGCCCCGAACGGTAGTCACATTTGTAATCAACTGCACGAACAACTGCAGGAAGGGCCTTTCAGGGATTTGCGTCGTCATCGAGATCGATTGAAGGACGTTCCAGCCTACTGATGTATCGTTCCCATCCCTGCCATAGACACGAGAGTTTTCGGTTAAACTATACTTGTCGGGTTTTACTATCTGTTCATCTAGTTCGGAGCTATCCATCCCACCATTTAATGGACAGAACCCTGAATAACTCTGAATTTACTATATTTTAATAATAATCAATTGGTTTCTTAAAAATTATTTTCAGTAGCTTTACAAATTTTGTTTATTTTTAACTTTAATTTTATGTATTTTGTTATATTTTATTAACTCTAATGCTTAAAAAACCCATGAAACTTTATTATGATTATCATTATATGGGATACGCTATAAATCAATCAATCAATATTGATGTTTATAAGAATTTACTGTTTTTTCGGAATTTCTATTGGACTGAGATTTCCTTTCTGACACGAGGAAATTAATTTATAATCAAATATTAAATTAAATTATGAAATGAGATATTAAAATATATTCATTATATGTTTCTTAAAAATGGATGTAAAATGAATTAAAAATTATTCTTATAACAGACATTCATAACATATAAAATTATTCATAATTATTCTTTAACAAATTCGAATATTTTTAAAAAGTATGGAAAAACTTTGTCAATCACATTACTTATTCGCAGAATACACGTTTCTTTGAACGAAAACTGTTGCACGTTTTTTTGAACGTTGAAATAAAAATACTAAGTTCACAACTTAAACGAAAACTATTTTATTGAAACTTAATGAATGCATTTTTTATGACGAATTCTTACTTAGTTAAAAATAAAAAAAAGATGAATAAATGTTTAAATTTGTAACTTGTGTTTCTTTTTAAATCTGCTTTCTTTGAATTTGAAAAAAAAAAATCATAATCAATCTCTTAGAGTATTTATATACTTTTGGTGCTGATTAGATTTAAGTAATGAATACGTTAATGTATGCATATAGGCTCTGAGCAGCTGAAGAAGGACAGTGCCTTCGGGGGGATTACCCCGCATTTATGTATCGATGAAAGAAACTCCGGAAAAACCCACCAGGTAGTCCGTCTCACGAGGCAAGATGCTGAATATCCCAAACACTATCGAACCTCCTCGTTTTTTGAAACAATATCTACAACAAAGTTGCCAGCGGATGGAACCTCAGCCCTAATGCCCACCACAGACGCACGTTGCCACGAGTCGAGCTTTTCGTAAGATCGAAAAGTTATAAATCATTTGAAGTGTGGCCAAAAATCGACACTAGGTCGAACGGTAATTCGTTCCCACCGCAAGCTGAGAAACGAAACAGCATATGTTTGATTTTCCATCCAAACTGCATCAAATCAGTCTGGATTTCGTTGAAATTAGACGAATAATGTAAAAGGGATTTTACACTTGGGTCATGAATCGGACAGTCAAATTATCGGACATGGATAGCTTGATAACAATTTTTTTAAATATAATATTCCTTTCATTCTTACCATGAGAAATAGGTATACATAACATTTCTCTTGTAAAACATCCATTTCCACCGAATATAAAACATCTGGAGCAAATATCGGTTCCTATAATAATATTTTTTATTCGGCACCTTCCTACGGAGGAGTGTTGATTGTCTCTGCCGATAGATGTCGCTGTCCCTTAACGAAGCGGAGGAGGCGGAAAAGTTCCTCCAGTCAGCTGCGAAGGTCGTAAAGTGAGTCGCAATAAAGTAGTAAGTACCTGTCGCTACGCCCCAGGAACACTTTTGTCACACTTCAAATATTTCGCACATGAAGAATCCTAAAAACTGGAAGGGGACGGACTTCGTGACAAATATGCATACGCATGATCGGACCAGTTTATAGACCCGCCGAGAGAAAGAGGGACGCCAAAGTTTGGCGACGGGAGCGCACATTGTTGGCACCCTTTTCTTGATTCCCACATCCGTCCAATACCATTCAATTACTAAAGCAGAAATTATTAAAACAAAAACAAGTAATATTGTTGTGAATAATTAAAAATGTGAGTTTTTTTCGTTTCATTTTAATCCAAAATGGCACAAATACGAATGAATTATAATTAAAGTTTGAGATCTTTTGTAGACTTATTATGGTAACAATTTTGCGCACATTTGAAACTATTTCAATGTATCAAGTAATTTTGTTAAATTGTATACTGATGGACATTTTTCTCTTATATTACGTTTCGAGTAGTCTGGCCGATGATTTCATGGAATTAGAACGGAGTCTGGCCGATGATTCATGGAATTAGAACGGAGTCTGAACGATGATTGCATGGAATTATAATGGAGTCTGGGCAATGATTTCATGTTTTGAGTAGTCTGAGCTATGATGGAAGAACACTTCCTTCCGGAAGCCCTTTTATGGGTAACTATCAATATTTCAAAATTCCCTCATTGTAATGGTCCACATTTCAAAATTCCCTCATTGTAATGGTCCACATTTCAAAATTACCCCATTGTAACTGCCAACATTTCAAAACTACCGCATTGTAACTGCCTACATTTCAAAATGACCTTGTTCATTTTTCTCTGATGCAATGTTTTGAAAAGTCTGGCCGATGATTTCATGGAATTATAACAGTCTGGACGATGACTCCATGTTCTGAGTAACCTGGGAATTTCTCCAGAATGAAATGTCTTTCATTCCGTAAGTATTTTTATGGATAACTGCCCGCATTTGTGTGTCATATGGAATAAATCAAATATTAACAGTATCAATGTGAAATCCTCGCATACATTGCTGTATTCACCATAAAATCTTCTCATTTCTAAAATTAATGATTGCAATGCATCCTTCCAGCAGATACCAACCTGTTTCTTCCTATACGCAAATTCTGGTATTATTAATGGCCAAGAGTTCGATTTTGTGAGTGATTGTGAATAAATTTTATTTTTTTCGCTTTTGGAAAGAGCGAAGTGAGATTTTAGTTGAGAGAAAAAGAAACAAGCAAAATTAATATTTGGCATAATAAAATATATTCCTTTTTAAGAGATTTATATAAATTGTATCCAATTTCCAAATCATTTTTTAATAATAGCAATACAATGTGGCCTCATGGCCAATTGGGTAGGGCTCTGGCTTTTGATACTTCAAGTTCGAATACTTTCTTCCTCGAATTTATTTTTTAAAAAAATCTACAAAAATTTACTTAAAAAAATATGAAAAATATTAATAATAATTACAAAATTGCAACACATGTGCATCTTTATTTCGAGTATGAAATTCAAACTTTTTAATTATGAAGAATCTTTTTTTTTTTTTTTTAAAGAAACTTGCAAATGATCTTTCTATTTGTGTAGAAACTTTTAAAAGATTCGAAAAAAGAATCTAAATTTCTTGTAAATAGATTCCTGTGCTGCTCAGCAAACAAAATTTTTAATAGAAATAAATGGCTATTATCTAAATCACTATTGTCAAATTGCATTAAAAAAATCTTTGATAAAATATGTTTTACTTGACGGTTACTTTTATGGATTCACGAATAACCCTCATGAATCTGACAAACAGAGAATTTAAAAAAGTTGTCAGGTGAAAATATAACGAAACCATTAAGTGAGGAGGAGAAAGATAGAAGTTGACACGCTTGCCAAATTGCGTTTGCATAATCCCAGCCAAATATATTTCTGTTATTTTTAATTGCGGAATTCATTATATGGAATGAAAACTATGTACGTTTTAACATTGTAAATGAATTGCCCATCCCCTTCTGAACAGCAACAAGACATGGTTATTTAAAGAGATATTTTAATAAATTAAAATAGAATTTTTAATTTGCTCTTCTGTTTAATTCTTTAACACATTAATTTATCTTAATAAGAGTTATTACACCATTCATGAGCTAGTGGTAACGTGTGCAAGGAGTAGGTTTGAAACAGCTGATGGCATCCGTTGAGGTTAGTGGTTTTGAAAGACGAGAAACTCTATTACATATGTGCAAAAACATCTCGCATCAGTAATCAGATTTCCTGTTGGAAGTTTCTCCCATACTACAAGTGTATCCTTAAAAATCTTCCCGGAACTCAATGTCCTCCCGTCATCATTCGTTGCTCGGCTATTCGTGGCATATATCAGTAGAACATGATTCCCATCGATATTCAACAACAGAAAAATAAATAAAATTGACCAACTGCTCTATGTCTGATTATTTTGGACTATATTTAAATTCTTTTGATTGTCAGAGCTTATATGGCTGCTAGGTTAGTGAGGATATAGACGATTCTTAGTCGTTCCATAAAAGAATGTGTATCTTTAATGAATGAGTCCGAAAAAGGGATTATTAGAACCCATTGTGCAATGGCAATGTGCGGGTTTGAATCTCTAAACATCATGATTTACAATCATTACATTCAGAAAAGAGAAAACTCGATTTAGATAGTGTTTGTAAAGCGCCTGGAATTGGTAGTCAGTCTGTCTGGTGCAAGCATTCCGTACTTTTCCTCATATTGTAAGACATTTATTCCTCAACGTATCCACAGAAGACAATAAAGAGTTTTTGCATACCGTACTTTAAAAATACGGTATTTTTTTCTCCCTAGCGCGCATGCTTATAGGAAACATTATTACAGATACGCACGCGCAATTTCCTATGAGCATGCGCGCTAGGGAGAAAAAAATACCATATTTCTAAAGTACGGTATGCAAAAACTCTCTATTATCATTACTTTACCACTCAGTGGCGTGCTGTTAGGGGTTTATATCTGTGGGACAAATGACATACAGCAATAATAATAATAAATATGATACCAGTTAAAAAAAAATATAATAACACTTTTATAGTAATATTATGTTTTTTTATGTATAATATTAAAGAGTTTCTATTAGTAATTATGAACCCTTATAGTACGGGAATTATGTAATTCTATCAAATAAAATAATATTTGTCAGGATACAATCAATATTACTTTAGGCACTTATACTTTTGAATCTATATTTAGTTTTAAATACTTAGGATTAGAAATTAATTGCCAAAATAATATCTTACCTGAATTAAAAAAACAGGTTTGTGTCTGCCAATAAGGCCTTTTTTGGGTTATGAAATCTATTCGGTATATGGCTCTGAAACTTGGACTTTGGCAAGATCTGATGAGGCTCATTTGGGCCTATTGGAGAGGAAGATTTTAAGGGTTATTCTTGGAGGCGTTAGGGAAAGTGATTGTTGGCGAAGACGATACAAAAGCAGATATTTATAAATGCTATAAAGACCCAGATATTATTAAATTTATTAAGATCAATAGATTAAACTGGGCTGCTCATATATTTAGAATGAATGATTTAAACCCTGTAAAAAGACTCGTTTTGGCAAAGCCACACGGACAAAGAGGAAGAGGATGACCCAAGTTGCAGGGATAGAGGAAGTTGAAAAAGATTTTGCTGTACTAAAGGTTAAGAATTGGAGGACCATTGTCCCCCATAGGAATGCATAGAAATCTCTTCAAAGGAAAGCCTTGGCCAATTCTGAGCTGTCGTGCTATTGATGATGATGATGAGGATCAAATAAAATGTGATGCATAAATAAAAAACAAATATAACTATCGTATAACGAAAATTTGGAGTGTACAATGGTCTTTGTTTCAATGGTAAAATTTTCCTCATTTATTTATTAGAATAGGTTTGAAATTATCTTTTGATGAATCACAATAATAATTTTTATTCGTTAAATGGAACTAAGCGTTCCAAATTACAAATAAAAGTCATAATTTTCAACTAAGACAGGGAGGTCGAGAATAAATTACAATTAATTTGGAAGAACAGGTTTAGAATCCATTATTTTTCGTAATAACCAAGGTTATTTATACTAATAGATTAATAAGAAATATATACCCACCCGTTGTCAAATAGACAACATAGATTATCTTTAACCTTAGTAAATTCTATCTAAAGTAATCTATTTTATAGAGAGACTAGAGAAAGAATCTTCTTATCTCTAGTTACGTAATTAAATTTTAAAATGTACTTATTACAAAAGGTTTCTTATAACTATAAAAGATTTTTAAAAAATGATAAAAAGAGCCATTTCTCTGGAAGAATTTAAAATTGCCATAACAGTTATTTTTATGGCAATTTACTGCTGGTTATTGCCATAACAGAATTTCAGTATTCAAAAAAAGAAGGAATTAAACAAGAATAAAAAAAAATAATTTAAAATTTTGGATCCATTCACAACAACTAGATATACTTACTACTCAGATAGATTTTTTTAAATTCAACACAAATATGAGATAGATTTCTTTAAGAAAGATTTCAATAAAATATTTTTTTCTGTTGGATTAATATACTAAAGTAGCCACATTATTAAAAACAAAATTTGATATTTTAATACTATTGTCACTTTAAATTGGTTTTTCAAACGCCGGACATTTTAAACTGAGATAATTCGTTATTAAAACGGTAGATACCTAACAATTTCGGCATAACCTAGAATACACCATGGGGACTTACAAATTGAATAAACACTGCGCCTAAATTTCACCAACCATAATTTTGAACAAACTCTTATAAAGTTGTCATTTGGAAATTTTCATCTTATTCCTCTGTACCCCAAACCTAACTTAAGGATAATTCATTCTTCAGACATATCGTTCCCACAACCTGCACAGCATGGAAAAGAAAATGTGCTTTTCCACCTTGCTGCCGAGGTAGCTGATACTATGCAAAATTTAAAAAACAAGAACAAAGTTACTTCTTTGATTAAAAAATAATAATTTTTCAATTAAAAAATTAATGCATTTTTTTTTCTGAAAACATATACAACTGTAATTCCACATTTATTCATTCATAAAACTTCATCTTCCACAACAAATATTCCCTCCTCCCGAAAAGTAATCAGAACAAGCAATAAAACTGGACTACTGTACAGTCTTTTTCTTCAGAGAATTCGCAGCACCATTTCAATGGAGTGGGGGCGACAAAGAGTTTGTTGGCGAGCTCTTGGCGATTGTCTGGAGCTGCAAAAGCGAATTGAAATGCAAACAGTGACATATTAGGTTTCCAGCGCTTTATCCTGAATGCTAACAGCGGACTCATTGCACTTCGCTGATATATTGATCGTGCTAAATCCCGCCGACTCCTGACTTGCCGACAGATTGAGCAGGATGGCGAAATATTGACACGCGCCTTCTCCCGAGAATTCACGTAAATATATTGAAAAGTGAGAATCGCTCCCCACGTTTCGGGAGGTTTAATTTCTCGGAAACGACCGTTTCTGATTTTTCGGGAGAGGGTCTTGCGGTCTTTCTGACTTGAATCCTTCAGAGGAGTTTTATGATTATAGGTTAATAGAGTTTATGAAGCCACAGTTTTAAAGCTGCACACATACTGTAAATCGATATCATACGTAAAAGTATGGGCAGGGGTGAGAAGGAATCACAAACTTTTTTTTTCAAAAGAAATTTATGAAATATTTGAATTTATGTTTTATTCTAAAACTCATTTTAAAATATCTAAATTGTTTTTATAATTGTTTAAAATTTCCAAATGATCTAAGTCAGCGGTACCCAAATTTATAATTCACCTGCCCTCTCGTGGGAAAAAAAAAACAAAAAAAAAAAAAAAAAACCACCCACTCCTTGAAAATTTACTTCCTTTAATTAAAAAAAAATTCTAATCTTTTATATATCTAATTACCCACTTATGTTTTAAAACACAGTAAATAAAGGAGTTGTAAATACAATAAATAGGATCTTTTATACATCTAAGTATCCACCTTACGTTTTAAAACATTGTAAATAAATAAGTTGTAAACAAGACATTTTGAAACTTGAAATTATACAAGTTTTTTATTAAAATCAATCATAATAGCAATCACATTACATACAGAAAATGAAGATAACGCTATAGATAAGGATAATATGAAAATAAAAATTACGAATAACATTAAAAATGATGATGATTAGAAGGATAAACCTAGTACGCTGCAATCAATGAATTAATCCTCGACTTAATTTTTGCCAGCGATATTCTTAATTCATCGCTATTTGCAATTGCTTTCTTTTCCTTTTCCTACAAACATTTGTGACTGCATCTAAGCCCATGTTCCACTAAATTTGATGAAGCAAGGAAATGCAATTTAAAACTTCGTTCATATTATATATCGTAATCCAGAATAAACTGTAGGTGAAAAATGTGTACACAATAAATGAAAAATGAACGAATAGCTTTCCTAAATTTATTCTTCTTTCTTTGTTTTCACCTTTCGTTTATTTTTATTAATGACCTCCAAATTCACCAGAGATTATTATCATCTCCCTTCTAAATTCCATCCCTTTTAGGAAACAATATACCCACTTTGGGAACCTTCATTACTAGAATGGCAGAAATATAACATTCTGCAATACCCAGGTGCATCATTCTAATAGTCTTTTAACATCTAAATTTTTTTTTTATATTTAAATTTTACTTTTTTAAAGTTTTTAGTAGACATTGATTCCAGCGATACTAAAAAAATTAAATAATCTATGGCACCGCCTGAGGCATGGAGGGCACCAGGACGATCGTGCTGGTTAGCCTTTTCCATGGAAAAAATTTCAAAAATGCCTCCCCCATACGATCGTACGTTCTCGGGCTTAAAGGGTCTGAATCCACAGTTCGCCAACATGATTCTGAACAAACACCATTCAGAGATGGTACCTTAGGTGGAGGGGCGGTTTGAGTACCTTACACATATCTCTCCACCTCTTTGAGTCCAACGAAAAAAAAACATTCCGTCCTACCGATTTAACAAGTCCATGAAACTATCTAAATTGTAATCACATCCTTTTCGTACAGCTCAAATGATTCCTTGTTTCAGAATATTGGCCTTAAGAAGATAAATCAAAATGGAACAAACTTAACAAAAAGAGAGATATTTTACTAATGTCCGATAAGTGTAGTAAATCTTTTGGTCCCAAATTCCATAAGTTGAGTAGTTTAAAGTGTCCGGCGGGGAATATAAAGCTACCAAATGCAACTCCTGGGATGTTCATTTAGAATTGCAAAGGGCTGCAAGACCTAAGGGCAATTTAAAAGGGATGTTTTCATTATGAAGTGGACAACAAGCTGAGCATATGAATGGCTTGGTGTAAATGAGTTCTGCAAAATATTTTCTAGGTCATCAACTGTAGCTATGAAAATAATATAGATTATTTAAGAAATTTCTTAAAACATTGAGGTATTTAACCAATTTTGGAAAAATTTAATGTTTTCCTAACCCAGAATTTGAAGAAAGCAACATGTAATTGAATTGGAACCTGCAAACTCGTAAAATTTAAAGTTAGCAGTAGGAAAAAAAAGTTAGGAGTATATATGAAAAAATATATTTCGGTTATATAGATTATCATATATACTCCTTTAAATCGGCTAAACTAAGTTCACTTTTTCATTTATTCATTCATTACATTAGTTTCAATTAGGACTGCCTTATTTTGGAATTCTACTGGAATGTATTGAGAAATCAAGATGTTGAGGTTTCTGAGTCATATGATTGTATAATCAAGTGATAAAGTCACAATTTAAACTAATATATAATTTTCGAACTTGTTACGTATTACAGTATTAAAGAATTATGGTTTTTCAAGTGGAAAGAATTGTGATTTTGTTTGAACACTATATATTAGTGTTTTTTCAGTATCATTTTAAACTCATGCATGTTTTTTGTATTTGAAAAAGATTAATTTAAGAGAAAATTTTAAATCGAATACAAGAAAGACTTTATTGTCTTATAATTTGAATAAATTTTAAAAAAATTAGTTGGTTTTTTTTTTGTTGTTGTTGTTTTTGGAAAAAAAAATTAATTAGTTTACTAAAATAAGCATCGTTTTTAAATTAAAAAAAATTAATTATATCTATAACAATTTGTATTTTTCATCATAATATATATATAGAGAGAAATTACATAAAATATTATAATAAGTAAGATGTTTAATAGAAATTATCATTTTATTCTTTTGGAATTTAAATAAGCGAATCAGAGAAAAGTTTTTGAAATAAATAATAAGAAATTAGCAAATTAATGCAATAAAAATACTGAGAAATTAAATTAAATTCTAAAGCTGATACTATTTATCATAAGAATACTTAACCAGATGCTAATATAAATTATAATATATTAACCAGTTCTTATGTGAGATAATTTAACTATAATGTTTTGCATAACTAAAATTATTAAAACGCATTTTTAATCCTGTAATTTTCAATCGTTATATTTGAAATAATCCAGAATTTTACAATTTTAATTAGTATTCATAAAAATAACAGAAATATTAAATATCATTTATTTAGATATATTTCAATGAAAAAAAATAGTTACAAATTATCATTATGGTTTTACAGGACAAAATTTTGTATTTGATCGAATAAAATTGAAACAACTTACTTTTACATTTTCGAGATATTATCTAGTTCTTGATTTATGATTTAAGTAAAAACTCATCCATAATTAAAACTTTCTTTCATAAAAAGAACGTTACAAATAATATTTAATTAACTAAATGTATTTGATGCACAGAGTTTTGCAAAACATATACTTTTCAATAACCAAACTATATATTCCCAAGATATATTAAAAATATTTTTTTGCCACAATGAAAAAAGAATATCCAAACAAACAAGAATAATTTTTTATTATATAGTAAAAAGTAAAGAAATTTTTTAATTTTCTCATAAAAAAAAAGATTGATATAAAGCGATATATATACCATCATATATACCATCAAAAAAAAAAAAAAAAATTGAAAAAAAAATTTTTAATCGGATGGAATGGCAACATTGTGTTCTATTTTTCAAGTTTGTTTATCGTCTGCCTTTTAAATTACAGACACGCCTAATAAAAAAAATAATGATAACGATAATTTTTAAGTGACTTTCGAAATAATTCTTTTTATTTTATAATTATTTATCTATAATTAATTTAAAAACAGTAATATGCCATTTTTATCCTGAAAAACATTGACTTGGGTATTGTTATAATTAAGTGATGCATATTCATAGAACTCGATATGTATGTTTCAGTGCACGAGAGAATACGTGAATTTTGGCAAAGGTTATTTTAAAAACACGAATTAAAAGCGACCAGAGGCGGAGATAAGGCAGATACAAAAACAAATTCTATCTGGTCCAGACACCACGTATCTGTCTGGTTTTTGGATAGCTTCGTACGCGGAAGCGTGTCTTTTGCATCTGCCCTTTAGTAACCAGATAACAATGAGCACAATCTTTTCGCTTTCATTTGACACAAGCGGTCCTATCAACACAGATGATCCATTTCTCGAAGCACCGGACATTCAAGGTCACACAGAGCAACAGCATTATCAGCGCAATTCTGATGTCATTTGCATACGAATATATATATTTTTTTACTGATAATGTGGTAATATGACTCAGAAAAACTACTGCCCTAAATTTAGATAGCGCTTAACAGGGCAACCGGAAGATTTGAAAAACACTTTTATTTTTTTATCAGAAATTTCGTTACAATGTTTTAAAATGTGATACATTGTATAAATGTTTGAATAACTTTTTTTATCAAAAAATTTCGATGTATAGCAAAATTTGCAGAAGTTCAGTAAAAAATAGGTATTCGCAAGTATTTTTCAAAATGAAATCTTGATTGTGACATAGGATGCATTTTGTTTTTAAGATCACTATCATTATTTATGATCTGCATGGAATTTCAAGCCAAAATTTCAATGAAATTTTTTTAAATATTTCTTTTTCTTTTATTTTCTTAACAAAGAAAGAATTTCTAAGAATTCTTTTATTTTTAGAAAATCTAACTAATTTGTTGTTTTGAAATACACAGCTTTTGGTTTATGTTGCAAGTTTTAACTTTCTTCTGTTTAGTATTAACTTTTAAACATTTAAACAGCTAATTAAAAGATATAGTTTGATTTTTTGACATGATTTTCCATGAATTCGAAGGGGAGTGAATATAATAAGGAATTCGGACAATTTATAAGGTCAATCCCTATAGTTTTCGTTAATCGAGTCCTTCAAGGCAGACAATATCCTGGGAACTATTTGCTCCATCAGTAAAATAGGATCCAATACAAAGATAAGCTATTTTAATGTAATTTTAATGGCATGTCATTAGAAGTGTCAATCTAAAAGTTTCCAAAGTTTAACAGCCAGTTAGCAAAAGCAACAGAATTTTAACGGAGACGTATATTCCACATTAATTTAAACTATTAAAATAAATTAAATGTCTACGTTTTAAATATGCATTGTGAGAATTTCTTTTAGTTTGACTTCATGAAATAAATCGTTTGGCAAGCATGTACAGAAAGTAAAGAAAAAATGGAAATTGAACAAATCTTCTTGCCAAAGGTATTATTATACTAAAGAGAAATTTCCTATAAAAACAAAAGCCACACATAAATACAAAACATGTTACATAGAAAATATAACATGACTCAAAATTTCAGGGGACAACGCGGAAACCTTTACCAACATCGAGCAATACCTCTTAAATAAAAAGATAATCCATTAGACCAGTGGTTCTCAAACTTTTTCAAGTCGGAGCGCATTTAAAATGCTACAAATAATTGTGGGCGTACTATATACAAATTTTTAAGAAATATGTTATAATAGTTAAGTCAAATATTACAGAAAAAAAATAAAATAAGATTCACCCCAAGTTTATTTATTCTTGTGTCCTAGCGATTTCTTCAGTGTTTGGGCATATAATTGAAAAGCAAACTCTCATTTTCTCGTCAATACATTGACGATTGCCTCTCTTTTTACTTTTATTACTATTACTTTTTACTTTTATTGTGGTGAAGGTAGAAAATCCTAATTCACATAAATATGACGTTGAAATTTGCAGTAAAATTTTAAAACTTTTTTGCTTTTTTCAAACTTTAATGGCGCAACAGCCTCAGGTGGGGGCCATGGTCCACCATGAGGCTGTTGCGAAGCGATTGTTGTGTCATTGAAGAAGAAGAGGTTGTATAATTAATGGGCGTTGAAATGGTAGACTTAAAACTAGATTCCTACCAGACACTGAGATCGCCCATCGCCGAACAGCAGCCAATCAGAAAACCCGTTTTCTTGCCGACTAATATTTGTAATGTTTTATTACATTTGATTTTAGTATCTCATGGTAATCCAGCTTAAAGGGGAAGAAGGGAATTCACAAAATCTTAAAGGGCACATAACTAACATTTCCAAATTTTTACATATGGGATTATTTAAAACAGCATATAAATGTAAATTCTCACAATAATGTGGAACTTCGGAGTACCATTCAATTTGGAGTTAATGCCATGCCACGCTACTATGTGTTTCTACCAATATGTTTCGCTGCGTTTATTTACTCAAACATGAGAACGGTTCACGCTTTGAGCATTTACTACAATTCCATTTGTAAAACTTGAATTGAACCATGTTCACCTATAATTAAATATAAACCTATAATTAAAAATAAGCTGTCCTATTTTTTTTAAAAGCCTGAAGAATGCCATCCGAAATCTATGTAATGGTCCAAGGCATAGAGCAGTCGCTCATTTCCGACTAACCACTAGACATGACTGCCTGCGAAAACATCTTTACAGACTCAAAATTGTTCATTCCCCGATATGCACTCTGTGCAGCTCTGGAGAGGCCATGGACTCCACGCATCTACTTCACTGTCCTGCTCTGAGCAAGTCTTTTCTCGCCGAGCGATACTGGGAGGCTAGAGATATGTTAGATTAATGAACTCTGTTTCAGCATGTTTTGTTGTATTCTCTGTTCTTTTTTTTCCGTTGTTCTTTTTATTGCTGTAACTGTTCATAATCTGCCATTGGAAATAAAATAATTTTTTTTAAAGTTATTAATAAATTTATCAGTATATAGACTTTTGAATCATATTGTAGATCCCATTTAATAAAAACTATCAATTGTTTCCCATAGAAATTGCTTAATGATTGTCGGCCAGCACCGATACATGGTAACCACAAGATGCCTGTTCTGGCAACAGAACAGGGACTGGTTGATCAGAAGGGCATTCCTTGCTCGATAAGGGAAGTGGTTCTCTGGCGCTTGTGTTACACTTTGTTTACGCGGTCGTAGCTACGAGGACGAGTAAAATATTTATTAAAGAGAATGGCTTTTATGAATGGAAGGAGCAAGCCCGTTTTTAGCCCGCGGAGGGCCCTGGCGCCATTCATTGCCCCACTCGAGTAATCGCACCTGACACTTCCGTCAACCTCACAGTTATGCATTGTGCCACTTCAAGTGCCAGACCTTGTGACGTCTGCGAACAAAAGCACTTGTGGATGGATCACTGTCTTCTGGAGTGAAAAGGGGAAGCAGTATTTTTGACCGGAGCTACTTAAATGACGCCCAAATTAAGGTGGGAATGGTAATCACTTTGTCTGAGGCGCTTCAAGTTTTCGAAAAATATTGACTTGGGCGTGAGTAGCTGAAGGTCTTCCGAGCAAGATTCTGTGGATCAAAAGGATGTACTTTGAACGGTACATAATCTGTGATTCAGAACACAAAAAAGTTTTCTATTGTTTGATGGTAAAAAATAGTTATTACATCTACATGAAAATTGTATCTCAACCAACTCCTTACCTAAAATAGTTACTGTGTTTTAACCATTGATAAAACAAAAGGCATTGTTTACCATAAGAGTAACATCCGGCTTAAAGACGGAAACGGACGAATCGATTATTTGTTAGGGGTACTTGCTAGATATATGAGGGTCGAAGCAATTATTACAGAAAAAATTTTAGTAGTTATTGTGAAATTTTTTTTCATCTAACATTTTTTTATATTGTTTAATTTAAAATTGTAATTATAAAATACTAAAATAATTTTTATTGTAATTAACCTAATTTTTAACCAATACATTTTTATTTTAATACCTCCCTCTCCCTATTAATCTGTTTGCGTCCGACCGACTTGGCCACTTATCCATTTCGAATTAATCCACATTTTATTATCTCAATATGGAATGTACAAAAAAAGAACATCTTGAGAAAAAAAATTTGAATTATCTCTTCTTCGAAGCCAGTGGATAACTTTTTGGCTTCATATCTATCTATCTTTGATTTAATTCCAGAAGATTTCGGTTTGATCCGTTTTTCTGATACAAAGCCCAACTTTCTCTGTAGTATAAAACAGAAAATATAATGGGATATAAATGCAGATTAACACGAAATAGCCTTAAAAATAACAATTAAACATAACAAATTGAAATATTTTAAAAATTAACGAGTTTATTATTAATCATATGTTTATGTTTTCATAGCGGAATGTTTTCACTGAAAAAAATAAACTGAATGAGTTTTTACGCATGTATTAATGATGAATTTTGTTTTTATAAACTTTTAAAATTGCTGTGTATTTTATCCATATTTTGTGACAAATAGGTAGAATATATATACTATGGTTTCTTTTTATGATAAATATCAATGTGAAATTTTTCTTCAAAGTCTAAATTTTTTGAACTAAGTATTTAGATTTATTTTCTAACATTGTATTTTAAAATTTCTTCTTTTAATATATTTCATAATAAATTTTTTTAAAAGGGGAATTCATTTTTTGGACTAAAATTAAACAGTTGTAAATTGTTTATTGTTAACAATTTGAATCAAATATAAATCATTACTTCGTTTTACACAAATGATCACATGCGATCTATAAAAATCAGCTTGATTAGCCCGATCCATCACAATGAATAATTGTGATTTATGGGGAGTGTATTCAAGAGAAAATCAAAAGCTTGGATAAGAAATTGAAAAGCGAAGCCCCAATTTTTTTGCTAGATTAATATTTTTAGTTAACATTTTAATCACCACTTTTGCATACATTTTGAGAGCGTTTTTGTTAGAATTAACTGTTTTTCAATACATCTGTCCTTATGTATTGAAAAATTAAATTGACATTGATATTATTGTCCTCGTATTGATTTGAAAATAACCTTATAATACAGTACATACATGGAGTATACTGTTGAAAAAATTTGAAGGAAAAAATATTTATAATGGATCATATTAATTTAAAAGACATATACGAGTGATGACGTTGAATATTCGCACTAAAAAGGAAAAATTTAAGTTTTTTTATTTATTTCCAAATTAAGAAATGTCTAAAAAAAAAGCATAAAATTTACGAGAATTTCACAATTGCCTATCACCGTACAACTAAGCTTATAAACAAAAATAAACAATCGAATATATATATATTTGAGAAAAAATGTCGCATTGAATTAAAAATACTTCCATGTTTGAATAAATATATTAATATTAACTCTAAATTGAAAACTGTGCATTTTTTTTTTTTTAGAATTTTTGGAGCTAATAATTTTTTTTTTGTACTACATCTTGGTTTTGTATAAATCAAATTATTAAAGCATAACTTTCTTTTAGGAACATAATTTGCTGTGTTTCATCAGTGTTTTAAGAAAGTGAAATTTTTATGACTTTATAATTAAAATATATATAATAATCTTAAACATTTGGTTTAAAAATTATTAGCTATTGTTAGTACTTTAATGTAGACTTTTATACTTTGATGTACAAAAAAAAAAAAAAAAAACGTACTTTCTTAAATGCAACAATTATTGTAGTAAATGTTTAACAAATTTTAATTTTGTCAAATAATTAGAATAACAGAACCATCTGAAAACTGAATTATAAATTTTTTTGTTTACTTAGTAATTTTGTAGATTCAAATCACTAATAAAGAATTTATGAAAATTCGAGAATTCATTTTTAGTATATATAAAAAATAAATGATATTTAATCAGCAGAGGTAAATGCAAAAAATCTATATGAAAATTTTTAAAAAAATGCAAAATGTTTGTATAGTTATATCTATAACATTTAGTTGCATTTAAAATATTAATAAAATATTGTAAAACAATAAATTACCTCAATAAGTTGAATTAAAAAATTTTGTGAAGAACAATTTCTTCTTAAATTTAAAAAAAAAAAAAAAAAAAAAAATAGAAATTATAACAACCATCAATAAAAATTTTAAAATCACTAAATTAAATCCAATACATTAATAAATAAAAAGAAAAATTATATATTAACTGAAAAAAAGATATAGAAATACTTATCTGTTACAAAAATAATAGTATCAAAAAGTATTAGCGCTATTAAATTCATTTGAAAACGTAAAAAATATCTAATTATAGTATATAATAATTTTCTTGTAAATATTATAAATGAGATGTGAAATAAATTTGTGCTCAACGAATCAGAAAATAAAAGAAATAAAATGTTAAATGTAATTTTCTGAACGTAAATTTGTATATTTAATGCAAAGGATTTTTATCAGCAAAGTTAGATACAAAGTTCAAGGAATAGTTAAACACAGAATATCAACTATTTATGAAATAATGAGGTCACAAAACGTGCAGAAAGATAAATTCTAAAAAATTAGTAACAAAATAAAATGAAACGGGGTGAATTTGTTAACAAAAATGTTCGATGCAAGTTGCGTTTGCCAGGGTAGATGACGCAGTGTTTTTCATAGAAGCATAGGACAATCAACCTTACGCGCAAATTTTCATTTTTGATTACTATTTATCTTTTTTTTTCATGTAACGTATTTTTTAAAACAGAAAACTATTAAATCCTTTTAAAAAAAAACTCTTATAAACCGATGCTCATTTCGTTAATACTTTTTTTCTTTCTTTTTCACATAACCTGTTTTTCTGAGAGATAATAATTAAATCATTTCAAAATTGTGACATTAGTAATGGATATTTCTTGCATATACTAATGCCGTACTTCTTAAATGATTCACATATCTGGATTTCACACACGCTGATATATCGTATAGATTCAGATTTAGAAGTAAGGATTGCAAATATTGTGACTTGTGTTGACTCAAAAACATTTTGATAAATCACATTGACAATATCGTAACTATGATAATGTCTTGCTGAAGCTCATAGCTATTGCATTTGGGAAAAAGCATATAGAAAAAATTCAATACTATGAACGATACTGTGAAAAACAACTATTATTGACAAAAAACAAGATATTTTTAATAATTGTTTAATCAAACGAAATAAGTTTATTTAGCATAGTTTACTGTAAATATTTTTTTTTAATTTTTGGTTTGTAAATTGCACGTTTTAAACACATTAACGGCACTAATAATTCGTCTAATAATTTGATTCAGCACTAATAATTCGATTTAATTAAATCATTGCTATGAATGTTTTTCATGAACTGAAAATAATTTGGGAAAAAAGAAGCTGTATTTTTATCAATATATTTGATTTTTAAATTTAAAATATGTGAAATTGTTTAGAAAATCGTAAATGAACTTATCATTTTAATATATATTATTATTGTGTAATCTATATTCATAAGTATCAATTAAATTTGCAGTGGCAGAATTTTCTTTTTTAACTGTTCTTTAGGTCCAACAAATAATTTTGATTAAAATCACGAACAACATTTTTTAAAAATTTTCTTATGCATATATGTAGAATAAATATCAAAAAGGTATTAATAAATTAATTTTTATTAATTATTATAACAAAAAAATTATTTTGTATAACAAACTTTTGCAACAAATAATTTAATTTTTGTAACAAACATCCAATTACAAGAGATATGACATTGCACATTTAAATTCATTTTCTCAAGAAAAAATTGAAGAAAGTTATCAGGTTTGATAAATTATGTTTATTAATAAGATGCTCTGAACTAAAATGATTTTCAAGTGATTTTCTCACCGTGTAATTAAATTGATTTTCCAAGTGGCACATAATTTTCCTCATCATGTCATTAAAGTGATTTTCTTCACCATGTAATTAAAGTGATTTTCTAAGTGGCAAATAATTTTCTTCATCATGTTATTAAAGTGATTTTCCAAGTGACAAGTGCTTTTCCTCGTCATGTTATTACAATTTACTATTTAACCCCATCTGATTGTCACTGCGATTATCCATAATCTATTGTACATCATTCTGATTATACATCACTATGACCATTCCTTATCGAGTATACATCACTGTAAATATCTATAATCGAGTGTATAACACTGTAAATATCTATAATCGACTATACATCATTACAACTATATATCACTGCGACTATTCATGTGCGATTGTACATCACTGAATAACCATAATCGACTATACATCACTGCGACTAATTACTAGCAGCTTTCTTCTGCTCATTATTTCTTTCTTTTCCCAACAGCATCATGAAACTTCAGAATTATTGTCACACGAACCACTTAAACATAGAAGCGAAAAACTACAACATCTAGCTGCTACAAAGATCATAATGATATTGTATCATTATGGCAGTCGGTTATGATAAAAACAAAACAATGAAAAGGAAAATATTTTTGAATCTTTTGAGTTAGGAGGAATTTCAAGTGTTTTTTAATTTAAGTATGGAGAGGAATTTGATTTTGATGAAGAATAGAAGGATAACGTACCCTTCTAGGATGATCAAAAGTTATCATATTTATCTCGAGTATCAGCATTTAAGATCAATAAATTAGAAAGTGATGAAATAAACCCTATGGTTTGGTTAATATTAATTATTCGAAAAAGATATCTCAATCTTGAAGAGTTTGTTATGTAATTTATTTTTTAATAAATGATTTTGCTCAAGTATTTGAATCTTATTCTATTTTTATAAAGATGATGATGGTAATGTTGCGTTCTTTACCGTAATGCAGTGGTTCTCAAAGGGCTCCAGCAAAAAGGTGATATTCCAGCAAAATATGTGTCCAGATGTAAAAATATAGTTACTCTTTTTCTAAGACAGTTTTCATTACAAACAACTAACCTTTCCGATTTCTTTTTTTCTTCTTTTATTCACATAAAAATTTCCCAAACAGCACCAAAGAATGTTTCTAAGAATCTAGGAATGGTAATTTCCATGGTTGGCTATTAGAAGCGTTAGCCTCTATGTGATTTCGAATGCAGAAAAATTTCCAATGCAGCTAGCTCATGAGACTTTACTGTCTGTATATAGTACCTGTGAACATTAACTAAATAAGAAGAGCTAGTAGTTGTATCCACTGGTCATGGATTGAGTATTAAACATAAGGAATTGTCTCTTGAAACCTTTTGGATTCTAATATTTTAACGTTATATTTATGTGAATTGGGGATTTTCTATCCTTACCACAATTAAGTATAAAAAAAGGGGGGAAATCTTCAATGTATTGACAAGGAAAGGAGAATTTGCCTTTCAAACGTATGCTCAAACATTGAAGAAATCGTTAAGACACATTAGGTTCATGTTTCTCATTAATACAAGAAGGAATAAATTTAAGGATGTTCCCTTTTATTTATTTTATCGCACAACTTTTTCTGTATATTTGACTTAACTGTTATAACTCTTAACTGTTATTTCCCAGAAGTTGGTATATAGTGCGCTTACAATTATTTTTACGTGTTTAAATGCTCTCCGACATCAAACAGTTTGAGAACCATTGCTGTAATCTGTAAGTAAATGTATTTGTAATGCAATTTATGTTTTTTTTTTCCAAATTTTGATTCATGAATGTGATTATATAGGAATATATATATATAGAATTCAAAATAATTTATTTAACCAGAAAAAGCTTGTGAATGGACAGAACTAAATTTTTGCAGGAGATATCAACCTTTGTAGAAATAGTTATAGAGATAATAATAATAATTCTTATTTCTGTATATTTTTTCAAATATTTAAATACAATTATCTTAATATTCAGAAAACTGAGTATAATGCTGATTAAATTATTAGACAAAAAAATTTATTTTAACAATTTGCAATATTTATGTAAATACTTCGGTTCGAAGTACTTGGGTCTAAATACTTGATACTTGTATTATTGTAATAAAATATATTAATATACAGTAAAAAAAAACATTGCATTGAAACATAACACTACAAAACCATTCTGCATATTGTTCTAATAACAAATAAAATTCTATAAAAGATAAACTATTCATAGATTAAATGCTGCTAATTTGTTCTTTAACAGCAATTTATGTTCTCAGTCCTTGCGGTTTCCATTCGAAAATGTATATTCATATCCTAAAATAACGACCGCCCGAAATGCTAAGGAGCAACAAAGCTTTCGTAATAGATGATTAAACAAGCCAGATAAGTTCAGACGAATGTTAATTCGCCTTTGGTCGTGCTTTCAACTGTTTCAGAAAGGGATAAGATTAGTTTAAAGACGGAGTTGTACAGTTAATATTTCAGTCCCCTTTTGAAAATAGATGGATAAAGTGACTATCGCAAAAAAGTTTAATCTTTTTTAAGTATCCGTATTTAGTTCACAAGTTTGATTTTTTAAAACTGTATTCAGTAATAAACTAGATATGTTTATTTAAAGCAAATTAAGGAATACAAATGTGAAACTATTTTTATGTGCGAATTTTAAATATCTTTTTGACGAATCTTCTAAACGTGCGTCTTTCTTCACCAGAGGTGTAGGAAAAAAAAAGGTAAATCAATTGGATTTTTAAAGGATAGAGATTTGGGATTTTGAAATTCCTTTTCTAGTCTATTTATTCTTTTAACTTAATTTTGGAACACTTTTACACATGTGTACTTTGAAAATAACATTTCTAAATCTGGACAAAATTTAAAATTCTTAACTATTTACTAGGATTTTAAAAATTTACAAAATTCTACAAAAGTAAAAAAAAAAATTAAAAAAAAAAAAAAAAAAAAAAAAAAACTACTCGTTTATATTAGTAAAAAAAATGATAAATTCATTGTTGCTTTATAAATATTACAATGTTGAATTAAATAAATAATTTTCTTAAAAAAAAGAAATTAGATGCCAAGAGAGAAATTTTATAAGGATCCTTTACTCCTGTACCTGCATGATACAAAAGCTACTGTAGCTTTACAAGTCCCAAATCAAAAGAATTAGCAGTACACATAAAATATATTTTGCCGCTTTTTGCAATGCAGAAAATTATCTCTTTTGGAATTATATGACGAACAGAATAAAATAAATGTGGATTTTTAAAGTATATTTCATATTTTTACAAGGATTTTAAAGTAAAATTGCAGAATAGGGGTCGTTGGTGTCAAAAATTCTTTTCGCCAAAGTGCGCCAAGTAACGTGCTGCGATTGTAAGTGTAATGAATTGCAAACCATACAAGGAAACTAGATTACCGTCAGTTGGCACCACAAAAAAATCGCCAAATCCCAACGGATCTTATTTTACGATTTAGCCGATTTTACAACTCTGCATAAGAGAATCATGTCGACTTATAAATCTAATAAATTTCCAATATTATTCTATTCATACATTTATAATATATTTGACAATCATTCTACTTCATCAGTTTTGATTTAATATATTACTAAATCCTACTTTTGATTCAAAGTTAAATAATATTTAAAGAAAACCACAACTGAAACTCAGCATCGATTTAGAATATGTGCTTCGAATACTTGTTCATATTGTTAAGTACACCAATTCAGTATTATTTCATTTAACAGATATCCTTCATTGCACTAATAGCTGACGATGTCCTTTTATTGTTTCGCGGTTAAAAATGCACAGGTGAGAACTGAATCTCGTCACCAACTGTTGTTTATAATAGGTAATAAAACCCAATTTAATTCCCCTACAAAAAAGTTTTCTTTTAACCAATTGTATAATTAATGATTAACTACTATTTCATTACTTCGCATTCAAAATTAAATGTTTATTTTACACAAACAAACCATAATAATTTAAAGCTTTTATTTATAACGTCTGAATTAATTTTACTAATTCTTTTTTTATATAAAAGCAGATAAAAAGAAATTTTTTTTACGGAACAATTAAATTTATTTTTCCTTACATGATAATCTTTTCATACGGTAAAATCGAAGAACAGGGGCCGTTGAGATTTGGCGACAAAAATTCTTTTCGACAAAGTCCTTTAAGTAACCAGTTGCAACTGAAGTGAATTGAAAATAATATTAGAAACTAGAAATAATAGAAGAAGTCCTTTTACCACATTTGGCAATTTATCACTCCCTTCGCACTGCAAAAAATTCACCAAATCCCAAAGGTCTCTAATTTGCGATTTGATCTTGCATACTTGAATTGTTAAGTTTTCTAAAATAATATTGTGGAAAAAATAAACATTTAAAATTATGTAAAAATTTCATCAGACCAAAACAACCATTATAAACAATCAATGGTGGGGAAAATAGCTAAATGGCCAAGTTGGACAGATTCAAAAAGAATGACGTCATAGTGGAGTGAAAGTCATTTAGAAGGGATTTTAATTGTAATGAAAATGATTTTAAGATAAAAATCTAGAATACTGTACTCTTTGTACCAAATATGTCGCCATGATGCTAAACCGCCAAGTAAGCATAATAATGAATGCACCAGGTAATTTTTGCGGTAAAATCATATTAAGCCAAAATATTTCACTAGGATGCTAAGTCGTCAACTAAACAAACAAAATGGCTCCCAAATTCGGTGACTTTGTAAAACCCTATTTCGCCGAAAAATCGCTATTACGCCACCATTTGTAGTCAAACAATTATTACGTCAAATTTTATTCTTAAATTGCTTTTTAAGCCAAATTTTATTGCTTTAGCGTCAAATATTATACCTATCCTGCCAAAATGTTATTCCTGAAGTACTTTTACGCCAAATTTTATCGCCAATTTTTTTCGCTAAGCAAAATTTTATTTTTAAATTGCTTTATCGAGAAATTTTATCACCAACAGAAACTTTATTCCTAAAATGCTTTTTCACCAAGTATTATCCCTTTAACGCCAAATTTTAGTAATATTGTACCCGAAAATTTATGCTTAAATTTTCTTTGCGTCAAATTAAAAAAACTTTTAACACTATTATGGCAAAATTTTAATGATGTGTTTTTACGCCAAATATTATAACTTTAACACCAAAATATATCACTATTTTGCTGAAATTTTAATCCTAAATTGCTTTTACACCAAATTTTATCATTTAAACGCCAAATTTTTATGTGGAATTTCGTTTTGCTAACTCATAAAAATGTTTCATTTTAACAACGATAATTATCGTTATTACGATAAAATTATGCCAGATTTATTCACTAATACGCCAAATTTGAAAAATTTGACTTTTAAAACTTGTATATAATTTTTTGGTTAAAATCTAGAATCCTGTACCCTTTGTGCGAAACACATCGCCAATTTGCCAAGTCAGTAAGTAAGCATAGAAATAAATACTACGCCAAAATACTTCACTGGGCTGCCAAGTTGCCAAGTCAGTAAGTAAGCATAGAAATCAATACTACGCCAAAATACTTCACTGGGCTGCCAAGTCGCCAAGTAAACAAACAAAATGGCTGCCGAAATTCGGTATCATTGTAAAATATTATTTCGCCAAAATTTATAGCCGAATAGTGCTATTACTCCAACATTAGTAGCCAAATAGCTATTGCGTCAAAGTTTATTCCTGAAAAGGCCAAAATTTATCGCTTAAACGCCAAATATTATCACTATCTTGCCAAAAAATTACTTTTTGAAATGCTTTATAGTCATCATTTATCGCTTCATCGCCAAATTTTTTCATTAAGCAAATTGTTTTTTGCTTTCAAGCCAAAAGTTAATGCTTTATCGCCAAATTTTTAACACTTAAAACAATTTATCTCTGGAATACTTTTGCGCCAAATGTTATCGCTTTTTCGCCAAAATTTTTTATTAATATTATGACAAAAAATTATGTCTAAATTGCTTTTACGCCAATTTATGTCGCTTTATCGCCAAAAGTTTACCACTATTATGGCAAAATCTGAAGGTTTTCTTTTTATGCCACTCATTGCCGCTTCAACGCCTAAATATATCATTATTTTGCCAGCATTTTATTCTTAAATTGCTTTCACACCAAATTAAATCGCTTTATCGTCAAATTATTATGTTGAATTTGATTTTTCTAGCTCACAAAATGTTTCGTTTAGTTTAGACAAAGATAATAATTGCTGTTACTAAAATTTCGCCAAAATTATTCGCCAATTTTTTATTTTTAAATGTCAAAAAATAAACATATTCTTTACGAAGCCGAATTCGTATGATAAATTAATATTAACAAAAGAGATAAAAGAAGAAACCAGAGAATAACTTACATTTTATAGTGGTATGTCCTTCGTCTGTGGTGGGAACGAACGTTTTATTCCATCGGTCAAATCATAAAAAATTTTGCGGATGTCATATTTGTGCTGGTGCCGCCATATGCACTCTGCCAGATAATTATCAAATATACCGGGCACATTATTTTATTATTATTAATTAAGTTTAATTATTAAAAAATTAAATTGTAACGTTAACTAACGTTCTAAAAAGCTAAAGCTTCAAATATTCCTTGCGAATTCTAATTACGGTTGCCACAAAATCCTAACTAAATGAACATCTTTCAAAATAAAATTAATTATTTAAGAATAAAATATAAGTTATTAATAAATTAAAAAATCCTTTTTCTTGTTTGTTTCTTATTTTCATGGATGGCAACATCATAAAAATTGTTTATCTTCTGTAGCAGCGACATATGTTATTAGAATAAGCTATAAATAATCAATAATTTATCGGAATACTTATTTAAAAGAATATATATTTCTGTTCTTATTTACTGCAAATAAGAATTCTGCAATTAATTATGGAAACAGCAATAAATTAGGTCATTATATTGTTCGGAAAATGAAGCTACGAATTTCTCTAATTACAGTATTGCAATTCTAAAGAAATTGGCGATATATTCAGGGTTGCAAGATTGGCAACTTCCTCAGGGGTACAGTATTCTAGATTTTAACCAATTTTTTTTAAAAACAATATTAATTAAAAAAGAAAAAAAAATCAGAGAATAACTTACATTTTATTCTGATATATCCTTTATTTGTGACGAAAATTATCTTTTTATTGCCTCACTAAAACCTGTCTTTGCATAGACATATGAAATGAATGAAGAAAACAAGAACAACATAAAACTACAGAAAAAATTAATACGTTCTAGCTGCCTTTTTCTTCCGTTCTAACTAACTAACATTCAAAAATTAAAAAGTTTAATGTCTCCGCGCAAATTTAAATAACGGTTGCCACAAAATCTGACTATGCCAACAGCAATAAAAGGAAATATCATATAACTGCAGTAAAATTTAATGCATTTGAGAGGAATTTTCGCCGTAAATTAACGTTCTTAAAATAAAAAGTAAAATTTTTTCGCTCGAATTCAAATAACTGTTTTCACAAAACCTTAACTATGTCAACAGCATTAAAAAGAAAATAATTATTTGATAATTAAATATTAGTTTTTAAAAAATCGTTTGTAAAAAAATCGTTTTTGTTGTTTGTTTCGTATTTTCATGAGTGACAACTTTAAAAGTTTATATTCTGTATCACAGACCGACATACGTTATAAGAACAATCTCATAATCAATAATTTATCGGAATAAATATTTAAATGAACATATTTTTTTGTTCTTATTTACTATAAATAAAAATTCTACAAATAACAATCAAGGTAACAATAAAATAGTCATTATATTCTTCAGAAAAAGATGAAGTTACGAATTCCTCGAAATACAGTATTGTAATCCTAAAGAAATTCGCGAAACATTGGCGAAATATTCCGTGCTGCAAGATTGGCGATTTCCTTAGAGGTACAGTATTCTAAATTTCCACCAATTTTAATTTTCAATAATTAAAAATTTAATTGGCACGATATTAAAAGGAAAATTAGATGAATAAAATTCCACATTATATTTTATTTTATCTATTATATATTTTTTTTTCAAAGCAGCTTTGAGCAACGTGTCGAATTGATTAGTTAATAATATTTACATACATCTGTTCCTTAATAAATTAAGTCTTTAGAAAACAATTAAGTTTTATATAAAATATATATATTGCTTTTCTGTATAAAATTTGGCAATAAAATATCCTTTGATTATAATAAATTATGCGAAAATTTTTAATTGAGGAAAAAAAACCCTTGAAAATGTAAAATAAGTTAATTAAAATAATTAAGCTTAAGATTTTAATATTTCTAATTAGAAAAATAAAAGTTTTTTTAAAAATTCTATTGTTTATCAATATGATATTTCATGACATCAAGAAATACTAAGATTTATAAATGTGGTTTGTTGAAAACGTATGATCTAACTTTGCCTTTTCTGTTTCAGTTGTGTAAAAATTAAATTCGTTTATTTATTAATGTCTTTTTTCACCCTATACTTTATCTCAAAGCAGTTGATTTTAAAAACCTATACATAAAAAGAGACATTAATTTTTTTTCTGAAAAGTTTAGTATAGTTTAAAATTACGGTTAGAATAAATAAATTGCGGTAAATAAATTGTAATATTGGTATTGTTATATTGAATAAATTGTTACAACAGAATGATATTGCAGTCAGTTTATTAATGTGTCATAACAACGTAATACATTGATACATAATGTTAAAATATACTTTCTAATTAAAATTCAACTAATTATAATTATTTTATGAGTTTTTTAGCTAGGAACCATAAAAAAATTGGACATCAAAGTGTTATATTTTTACATTTATAAGAAATATAGGCATATACATAAACAAATCCTTTTTTATATTTACAAGTAACTGATAAATTTCATGATTTAAAAAATTTTTAATTATTAACTTGAAATAAAATGAATATATTATCTTTGTTCATACATGTGTTTCTTAATTAATCTTTAAAAATAAACTTACAAAATAAAGCATTAATGTAATCAAATTACTTCTTTGTGATACAGTTTTTGAAAATCTACAAGGACAAAATCTAAAATGTTCCGAAAGAGCAGGAAAAAAAAAAAGGCTCAAAATCTAAAATGAAGTTCTCCTACGCTATTATCAAGAGTCGTTTAAAACAGGTGAACCAGACATTAAAATCAAATCATCATTTGCTTTAATTGCGCTTCTATTTTATCCAAATATAAGAATAAAGTCATAATTTATAAAAGAAGCGTAGACACTTGCCAAATTGAAATTATTAAGTTAGATTATAGTGCCATTTTTAAAAAAAGCAACCTTTATTACCTACTATTTCCAAAGAAAAAGAATAAATATATTTGTTATGATAAAATAAAAAAAATGGTGTTTTTTTATTGTTAAATTCCTTTTTTTTTTCGTGTGTGTGTAAATTACAAGAACGATATTTATGTATTAATCTTATTAATTAATATTAAATGAATTATTATAAATTTTATTAATTAAATTATAAAAGATACCGATCTTTTTAAAATCTGAAATGAAGACATTAAATGATGCTTATCGTTTGCAGCGTTGGACGCTATTGCACACGTGCCACTTTGAGATAAAAATATTTATTTCAGCTCTCTGACCTCCAGACGTTTATTAACAAACCCCAAAATTTTTCTTCGTTTTCTTCGTATTTCAAACGAGATAAACATGTCTTGTTATAATACTATTTATTATCGATCTCGAAATATTATTTTTAGTATTAAAGCAAGGTAAATAAAAAAAGAATAATGATTTATAAAAAAAAAGTTGTATTAATTACCCTCCTTTTGAGATTTTAGCTGCTCAAATGTAATCTAATTTAAGGTAGGATTGTAATTCGTGGTTTCAGTATGAGTTCAGTTTTCTTGAGATATGGAATACCAAGAAAGTTAATGGGACCTGAATTGTCGAGTGTCTAGCGCTGTGGCGCTCGATGCCGCAGGTTTTGGTTCGAGTCCCGGCGGGGCCATGAATGTTTGTAGTGGTTCGGAATCCACTTTAAGCCGTAGGTCCTGGTCTCATATGACTGCAGAGCATTGCTGAGCCCAATCAGACTTCTACCTACGGGTGCTCTATCACAACAGAAGCTTCCTCCTGTTTCTTCACCCATAGGTCCATACGGGTTCGTGGGCTTGGACGATGTCTACCCAGTGGGATAAAAAACGACAACAGAAAGCTAATCAGTGATAATGGCCCACAGTTCGCGAGCACTACGCTGCAACAAGTGTACTGTACTCTTGATGTCGACCAAATTTAAACTCCACTATATCGTTCTCAAGCGAACCCAATTGTCAGAAAGAATAGAGACTTAAAACCTTAAACTCGCCTTGCAATTTTGGAATTTTCTTGGTCAGAAAATTGGCAAGTATTCGTTTTGCTCTTAATTCATCCAAGTCAGACACACTGGACATACTACTTATTTTATTTATACGACGTGAATTATGAGTATCTGATGATGTGGTTCACGATCTAAGAGCTGTGTTAGACAGCGATAACTTTGTTCAATCACGCAATATTTTAAGCTCTCGGCCATGATGTCTAAGACTGTTAAGGAAAACGAGTTGAAATAAAGCAAGATCAGAAAAAAATCTATTATGACATGAATCATAAGAAACTTAATTTTACTCCTGACCAAAAAAGGTTTGGGTTATTTTGTATCCAATCAGCAAAGCTCACAAAAAAAAAAAAAAAAAAAAAAAAAAAAAAAAAAAAAAAAAAAACATCGACATTTATGTCAAAACGTGTTGGACCAGTAACGTATGAGGTTTCTAATTTGGACAGTCTTGCCACGCCAGTTAGAACTTATCACGTTTCAGCATTAAAGCCACTTACAGAAGTAGAGACCACCCCAATTGTGGTTCTGAGGAAATCCTAAGAAAAGAGATGACGTTTTCAGTAAGGGTAAGGATAGAAGCAGAGGGGGAGGATGCAGCACGTAGTTTCCCTATAAGAAGAATCCCCGGCTCAAATTATCCTAAAATTCTGTTTGCTGCAAAGTAGTGAAATGCCATAGTAATAGCTCTAGTAATGTCTCTCGTAATAGCTCACGTGGGGCCTGATGGCCGAGCGGCTAGCGCTCTGGCTCTCGGTACCCCAGGTATCGGGTTCGAATTTCGGCGGTGCCCATGGATGTTTGTAGTGGTTCGGAATCCTACTTTAACCGTAGGTCCCGGTCTCCTATGACTGTAAGAGCGTCACGGAACCAAAGTCAGACTTCTACCTGCGGGTGCTCCATCACAACAGAAGCTGCTTCCTTCCCCTTCAATCATGAGTACGTATGGGCTCGTGGGCTTGTCCAGCCAAGAGGGATAAGAAACAACAACATAGCTCACTTTTCCTCTACCTCATGAGAATCGTTTTAATTTCATTCTGAACTTTGGCTTCTTGCAAGCATGGTGTAGTTTAGCTACTGTCGCTCTCAGCATGTCGAAACGTAACATTTTTTGTCCGAAAATGGATTGCAACAAATTGTTAATAGCTGTGAATTATATTAGAATGTGTTGTGTTCCTGTGATATTCTTAAATGCCATTATGCAAAATAAATATTAATTAGTTGAACTTCAGTCTTCTTCTTGCAACAACAACTACTACTACTACTACTACTTCTACTACTACTACTACTACTTCTACTACTACTACTACTATTAAAACAACAGCAACACGCCACATCAGCGTGCCAATAGCTGAGTTGCCCCATTACAGTTGGGTGAGAGGTCTTATTGGGCTGTGTGACGCTCTATGGTCATATGAGACGTAGGGACCTACGGCTTAAATTGGATTCCGAACCACTACAAACATCCATGAACCCGAAACCTGTGGTACCGAGCTCTGACCATTTAGCTATCAAGCCCCTTTCTTACAAGAACTGCGTCATCGTGTTATATGACGTGAATTGTAAACATCCTATAGAAACTTATCTTAATTCCACGTAGTCAAATTTTGTTTCACAGAACCCTGAGATTCCGTTAACTTTCTCAGATTATAATTCATATTATGCAATATATTATTTTATAAGTTCTGAAAATCAAATAAATAAAAGTACTGTATATAAAGAAATATAATTAAATAACAATAATGCGTTTTAAAATGCTCAATGACCATTAATTCACAGAATCTTCTATATATATATGCTTACACTATGTAAAATGTGCACTGCACGAGTGTTTTTTGTCTTTCTGTGTAATCACATACCCATAACAAGTAATCGATTCGTCTGTTTCCGCCTGTAAACCTGGATGTTTACCTAACCACGCAAACGGTGCTCGAACTATACTAGGTAAGTTTACATTCATAAATCAATAATTATACTTTTAGTATGAAACTTTATTTCAATTTCGCTTTTTGCATATAAATAGAATGGCAACCCGATTTTAAAACATCCTATAAAAATTTAAGCTCATCCCAGTTATGAGCGTAGTTATTTCAGTATAATTATTTTGAAATTACCGTAGGTAACATCATCCCAGTTATGAATGTTAGTTACTTAAGTATAATAATTTTGAAATTACAATAGTTTTCATCATCCCAGTTATGAACATTAGTTACTTAAGTATAATTATTTTGAAATTACCATAGTTATCATTATCGCAGTTATGAACATTAGTTACTTAAGTATAATTATTTTGAAATTACCGTAGGTATCATCATCGCAGTTATGAACATTAGTTATTTAATCATAATTATTTTGAAATTACCCTAGTTTTTAATTATATTTATCATTGTGTAATTTTAATTTATAAGTTTTTATATTCGTTTAATAAAAGAACATTAAGATGAAAATATTTGTCTTATATTTACCGTAGTTTTTTTATTAAAATTTATGAAAATTTTTTATGAAAATGAGCTACATTAAATATTTTAATACTTATAAAGGTACCTGGAATTTGCAAAGTGTGAATAAAAAATTCTTGACTCAAAAAAACCCTTTAAAATTCGATGGAAAATAAATTTTGAAATCGAAGCAATGCATCCATGATAAAAACACTTTCTTTTATAGAAAGAGATTGTTTCAATTTTCGTTCTGTGATTGGTTGTTTTTTACTACTTGTGATAATGTAATCAGTGGTTAACCTTTGCGATGATCGATTTACTTATTTATATATGTGTTTGTGATTTCTAGACAACCATTTCTTCTGAGAATTCATAGGACCGTTACGAAATCGTATAAGTTAACATGAAAAGGATTAAATATCGCAAAATTAAAAAGACTTTCTATAATTATATTTGCAACGTAGAGAGGCTGTTTTTGTTCGGGTTTTCTGTAGGATATTCTTTTTTCTAGTTATTTGTGGTATTCTAAGAAAGTACAGTATTTATATAAAAGGTGTACCTAATAATTTGAAAACCGTATAAAAAATGCCACACACACACACAAAATTGACTGCCATGCTGAACCTAAGATTTTGTAAATAATACGCCATGCGATGAAATAAAAAAGAAAAAAAAATCAATATTCTGTCTCGTAAATAAAAAAAAAATCATTGCTACAAACATTAGTTTTTAGTATTAAGCAGTGCACAAACTTGTATGTATTAAAGGCCCCATAAAAAAAGTCACGAATAAAATAAACGTTATCAATCGCATATTTTAATTTTTGTCATGTATTACAATAAAAAAAAGCGAAAAAAAGAAACTTTTAAGTTTTACTGTGCTTACAAAAATTAGGTATTTTTTAAAAAAAAAAAACATTAGCTTCGATTTCTGTAATGGCAAGCAAACAATTCATTCTAAATTTTCATTAATCGAAAAATTTATATTTTTGTTACTAGTGAGCATTTATGATTGCAAATGTTTGAACAAATTTTATGAGGATTGTTTGTAATTATGTATTATATAACGAAGATATATAAATATTTTTAGTTACATAACGATATAAGTTTGAGTAAACTATCTGTATTGAATTAATTGACATCTTTTTTCAAATCGACATTTTCAAGTTATATTGTTGGTAGCAGGGTGATTGTAAATTGTTTGTAGGCAACAAACGATTTTATTAATCCCTCAACAATTTGGATTTACTAAAAATCTTTCCACCACCCACCAACTGTATAATATTACTGAAACCATATCTGTAGGATTTTCCTGGAAACGAGATACTGCTGCTATTTTTCTGGATGTCGCTAAAGCATTCGACAGAGTGTGGATCGACGGGTTAATTTATAAAATGATTAAGTTTAATTATCCTTCTTTTTTAATTCATACCATCAGAAACTATCTAACGAAAAGAAATTTTGTTGTATCTGTTGGAAATACTGACCAAAGTCTAATATTCTTGCTGGGGTACCTCAGGGCTCGATCTTGGGACCATTTCTTTATAACATTTATATTAATGACATTCCTCAAGATCACAAAATTATTTTAGCTCTCTACGCAGATGATACAGCTTTAATTACTCAGGGGTGGCGCACACACATTATACAGAAAAATCTACAAAATTATATCTATAAACTTGAAAATTGGCTTAACAATTGGAAGATTAAACTTAACGTCACGAAGACTGAAGCAGTACTATTTACCAGGAAAAATAAATTTAATACTCCTAACCATTTATAATACTAACATTTTCTGGTCTAAAGAAGCAAAATACTTAGGTGTGATATTAGATAAGAATCTTAACTATTGCTCTCACATTAAATACCTTCGCAATAAATTTAATAACCAATTAAGAAATTTCTTTCCTTTAATACGTAGAAACTCCTCACTAACAATTGAACTTAAAAAGCTAATCTACCTTTCTTACCTCAGACCCATTATAGCATATGCGAGTCCAGTTTTTGGGGCTCTACTTCTAAAGCAAACATCACAATTCTCGAAAGACTGCAAAACAAAATTATCCGAATGATCACGGATTCGCCTTGGTTCTTCAGAAATGCGGAAATACGATATGCCATCTCTATCCCCAGTATTGTTGAAAAACTAGCGATTCATTTTTATAATAATCTCTCCAACTCTAACACTCTTGTATTACAAGATCTTCAAAATTACAGCTACGATATTTCTCTCCCCAAAAACCGCGATCTGTTTTAAATATCAATAGTTAAAATCACTATTTCCTCTTTCTGAAGGACCAATGCTTTCTTCTATACTGCAATGGATGTCTGATTTTCATTACGGCGGTGCTCAGTTTTTTGTTAACTTTTCTTTTTTACTATAGTATGCTTTCATTTTGTAATTTTAATTCCTATCCTTCTGTATCTTTTTTTAAATCAGTTTATTTAGTTGTAATTTTTGTTCAATTATCTACTTTTTCTATAAATTTAAAATTTTTTCATACTGGCAATGGGCTTAGACGAATCGACAAGAACTCTATTTTTTCAAGGATGGAGGTTTATGGTCGCTGCGCGACCAATGCACTCCGAAAATCTACAACGAATAGGCAACAAACGTTTACAAAATTCTGCTCCTGGATTCGAATTTCTTATATCGACTCTCGATGCTTTACCATAATTTTATGTGCTATGGATTAAGAAAAATTTACTAAAAAAATTCAATGACTTTTAATTGAATTCATATATCTATAAAAACCGTTTTTACATATTTTTACAATTTTAGTAGTGTAGTATTTGCCCTAATCAAAAACCTTGTATTCTAAATTTACTTACAAAAATATTTGTCTTATAAAAATAATAGTACTAAAATAACAGGTACCGAAGTATTATAGAATAGCTTAAGGATACAAAAAAATAATTGTATATTTTAATGACGAAGATGATAGATTTATAAGATATTAAATCTTTTTGTTCTTAATAATAGAATAATTTCTATAAAATCTTCTTGACCCAAGGTAGCTTTTTATAAGCCTCAATGCTTTGTCTCCGAACAATTACTTGCATTGTTAAAGCGATAACTATTTTTTCTATTGGTTGTATTAGATTTTAAAAACGATTTCTGGCTCTAAAAATGCTCTGGCCCAATATTTAATTTGAAGTACACATTTTGGCTCAAAATGAACTAAAGGATTTTCTATAAGGGTAATAAAAATTTGAAAAATGACCGTTTAAAGTGTGTGTATATATATATATATATATATATATAGTAAATTGAGAAAACATTGACATTAAATAAAATAACTCCAAGGATGATAACAATATTTATTTTATATAACATAGATCTAAATAAAAGACAATAATAGTAACAAAAGTTAAAATAATCGATGTTATAAACTAGAACTTGTCTCTAGATCATCGGTGGTGGAAATGGTATCTTTTTTATACTTTCAAACAAACTAAGGAAACACAAGTTTTATGAATGTAATTAATATCTGAAAATTATTTACGAATTATATAAATTCATTGAAAATATTGTACATAACAAAAAAGTATTCTATAATTTTTATGTTTGCTTTATTATTATCACAAAAATTAAATTAATTAATGAATGCATAAAAAACGAATTCAAGGTTTAATAACAATTTGATCCTTAAAATTTTTAATTACATAATAAAAAATACTAAAGAAATTATTCATTTATATGTTCATTAAACTAATGTGAAATAAATTTACTGTTACAAAAAATTATTCTTTAATAATATCTAAATAAAAACTATTAATAATTATCTTTTTTTCAATGACATTCTCTAATTAGTTTGAAGAGACAATTATTTTCTATTTATGACATGCATATTATGACCAAACATACAATACCAATTTTTTTAACCAAAGATTTCACTCTTAAATAAGAGTTAAACTAAAGAGCACAAAAAATATAAACTTAACAAAAACATAAAAACAAAAACCATAATTCACAAACATATACAACCATAATAAGTCTTACAATTTAATATCACTCGAGTAAATATTTAAAAATTGAAAGCAGCTTTTAAGAAATTAATGAAAAAAAAACTATTTTACTGGGTTATTAGCATTCAAAATAAAATCTCTTGTAATGATAACTTTTCTTCCTATTTATATTTATATTTTAATAAATGAATATATGTAAAAAACTCGAATGTTAATTTTACTGATACGAAATTTAAAAATTATTATTTCATTTTAAATAATTGTTCACAAGAAATTTAAATTATTCTTCAACAGTCTAATAAAATGATTGTCTGTATTTAAAATTTTTATCGTCTGTGATAGCTTTTAATTAAGATGAAAAATTCAAATATTAAATAAAGAGATGTATTAGAAATTTATAAATAACAGAAAAGTGCGAAAATGTTTGTGGTATGGAACAATGAATAATTAAATTAAAAAGAACAATTAAATTTAAAACGTGTTTTACAAGGTAATGACTTTTAATAATAAATAATTTTATTTTTGAACAATTAAAAGAAGATATTTTAAAGATTATAAGGTTTTCAATTATGTTAAAATAGTTTGACTTGTAATTTTACTGAGGGGATACACGGTGGGTTATCACAGTGATTAGAAAAATATATGTATTATTTTCCATTCACAAAAAGTATAATACTCGAGTCGGCAAAAAAATTCAGTTTTACAGGGAAAAATAGATCAATACAAGGAATACATCTAACCAATAATAAAACTTGGTTGGATTAAAAAATTCCAAAGGAACAGAAAATAAAAAGTGAAATAATATTTTTAAAGAATATTAAATTTCGTGATAAATTTCTGAAAGTATCCATTTTTTTAAAACACATAAAAACCTTAAATCTTTAGAATAATTTTTTTTTTCAATTAATAAAATAATTACAGAAAATTTTACAATGTAAAACAAAAGAAAAATCATATCCGTTACTAATTAATAAATAGTATTTGTTTGTTAATATATTGATTTTTTTTAAATTTCCCTTTAATTACAAGTAAATATGAAACTTTCGATTTTCATGTTTTTAAAAATATTTTTAAGTGAACAGAATCTTTTAAAAAATTATTATGAATGTTATAGTTCCATTTATATAATCCACTGAAATCTTTTAGGAGAACTAGATTTTAATATTTTTAACAATACGTAAAACATAATTATTTTTCAGAGATCAGGAATTTCATTTGAAATTTTATTTCTTGTTCATACAATAATAAAAAAAAAAAAACACCTTTAAAACCACAAAAACTAAACACATACTCTTGAAAGACCAATATCGCTACATGAAAGTCATGATAAAATAGGAAAGAAATTGGTGAAGAACTCGTGATTGGATGTGTCAAGAATTCGAACTTACTTTTATTATTCTTTAAAAATAAAAATTAATTGAAGCAAATTCTGTTTCAAAACATAGTATTGCCGAATTGTTTCTCCTATGGTTAATATAACACATCAAAACCTTTTTACCGGAGAACAGAAACTTTTCCATAGATGGTTTCGTCAAAAAATAGTTCAAAATCGACGTCTTTTATCCAAAGCAGCAAAGATACATTTATAACTCGGCTCTCTCAATATTCATCATAGCGTCTCTATTTAGCCAAACATTATTTTGTATTTACAGTCAATATTTTTTTTATACAAATAGTAATTAATCACAGGTTTTACTTCGTGAGTGAACTCTACAAGAGCTCAGAGCACATTGGTAAATAGGTTTACTAAAAGAAGTTACACACGTTTTTTTTCGTCGACATTTTTCATAACAACAAAAAGAAGACTTGCTGTAAAACGTTTTTCAGTCTTGTCCTACTACTCCATGCGGTGGTTATCAGCGTGTTTGAGTTCGAAAGTTTCTCAGCTCGTCTCGAAGTGCTATCCAGAAGCATTGTTGTGACATTCTAATTCTTGTCACTTATTTGTAGTTGTGTTTTTTTTTCCTCCACAAGTTGACATATTTGTAGAAGGATGTATTAATTGTTTTGTTTTTTTGGAAAAGTTTGGATTTAAAAGAAGATGAAGAATTTCAGGTGACTTGGACAGTTTCCACTTTTTTTTTCAGTTCAGTGGATGTGAAGGGTAATCATGATTCAAAGACCTGAAAAGAAATAAATTTAGATTTATAACTTGCAATACAATGAAAAATATTATTACTTATTCACCTATTACCTACTTATTTACCTATTTATTACTTATACCACACCAAACATTACACCATATAAATATTTCGGCAAAATCGCAAAATAATGGCAGTTGTGATTTTGCGACTTTTTTGTGACGCCAACTGAACGATAAGTCACCAAATATGGCAACCCGGGTTTCTTGTATCTTTAGCAATTCACTTCACTAACGATCACAACCCGTTATTTGGCGAAAAGAATTTTTGACGCCAAATTCAAACGGCCCCTATTCTGCGATTTTACAGTTATTTCATATATAACTATGAAGGCAACTTTCCAAGTTCTCGCATATTTTCGTAATATAATTAAATAGGAGGGACATTAATAACATTGAAAATTTTAATTGATTCATGTGACAGTGGAAAACATTGATGAATTGTAATCGAAAATGCAACAATATAGCCATCAATATTTTAGTTAACATTTTTTATATTGTTTAATTATGTTTTCAAGTTTCAATGAAAATAAATTGAGTACAAAGAGTTGATTTATTGAGTAACAATACTTTATAACGATTATAGTTAATAATCTAATCAAAATTCAATGTATTGTGGGAAACCTCACGAACTGACATCATTTTCCTAATATAATCAAAAAATAAGAACATTTGATGATAATAAAGATTTTAATAATTTAATTTAACAATAGAAGATACTGATGATTGTATTATTGCAGTCGAAGATGGTTTATAATGTTTTTATGCTGAATAATAATAAGATTAATCATGATGTATTGGAGGATATGATTGTATTATTGCAAAATTGAGGACGGTTTACAAGGTTTCGTAATAATGTTTTTAATGTTCTATGAAGATATCTTGCTTAAATAAGTACAAAACTTATTGAGAAACAATATTTTATTATAATATTTACTATTTATAATTTAAGCAAAATTCAATGTATGACAGGAAATATCATAAAATGACGTCATTTAAATTTTCTATTATTTTGCAGAAGTTCGCAATCTAAAATATTTTGTTACTTATATATTTCTGAAAGAACAATTTTGAAATATTTCTCATTTTTGATGAAATTTATAATTTACAATTACAAACACGTTTTATTTTAAGAATTATTCATTTTAACTTGCTTAATTTTTTTCCGGTCATTTAAGTTTAAGGAAACAAATACTAAACCATAAGCAAAATGAAATATATATCTGTAATAATAGTAAGATATACAACTATTACATCAGACATCGTCTTTTTTAAAAATTGTTTATTCTTTGAAGTACACATCACCTTGGAAATACATGATAATTTAATTCATTTATTTAAGAACGATTATATTTTGTATAAGTAGTCCATTAGCCAATTAAAGCTTTGGTATAGTTGACTAAATAAAAGCAATTTTTAAAGAAAAAAAAACCCTATCTGAATATTAATATAAATTGGAACTTTTTTTTGTAATTTAAAAATAATTATAACATTAATTTTCAATTAATAAATTACAGTTTAATTTTATTTTATTTTTATAAACATGCTTATGCGTGGTTGTTTTATTTTATAATTATCTACAATAAATAATAATAATAAAACGAATTACAATGTAATATGTTTGAATTAAAATGATCCAATAGATATGATTAGTCACAGATAATTTAAAATTGGTACAACATTGTAAATAATAACTAAATTTTAGAAATATGAACATTATTTATAAAGATTTTATGAATTTCTTTTAAAATTATAAAACTAAAAAAAATCCAATAAAATTAGATTAAGCAAAAACCAAAATAATTCTTTAAATGATATTTTTTAATCACATTTAGCAAACAGATTTAGAAAATACCGATTTAGATTTAATAAATACAAACCACATTTAGACAATAGCTTTATTAAAAGAAGAAAAATAACACTTTTTATTAAGCAATCGAAATAATTCTCGAACGGAATTTCAATGTTTTAAGTTAAAAACTAAGTAATTATTAATGTGTACAGAAATATTAAAATCTATATACTTTAGCAATACATAATTTTTGAAAAGATGTTTATAAAATTATTTTAGAACTATTTTGATACATTTCATTCTATTGAATTTTGCAAAACTTTATTTTGATTACTTTCTTTTTAAAATAATTTTAAAAACTTCATAACTTATTTGAATAAGTTTTGATCTCCAAACATAAAAAAAAAAAAAAAAATATGTGGCAAATTTTGAACATTTTTATTCCTCTGCGATTTAATAATTCTTTTTTATAATAGAAACTATTTTATCTTCTCTCTTTCTAATAAAATCAAATATAAATATGAAGTAATGATGTTAAAGGTTCTACTTTCACTTTATTATTTCATATTACGATTAGAATAAAGAATTTTAAGGAACAATTTCTTTTCAAGTATCTAGAGTTATAAATTATTAATTTTATGTGTAAGCAAAGTTTATTTTACAAACAGTTTGGAATCAAAAATAAGTTTTTTAGCAGTTTTTCTCTCAAGATAATTCATAAATTATGCAGTTTATAATTTTTCATTTTCTGTATTTTATTTCATTAAGAATTAATTCAATAATGAAACGTAAATTTGTTCTAATTATAACATAAATAAATTATTTTTATCATCGAGAGATTTAGCAAAGTTCTATTATTAAATAAAAACATAATAATTTAATTATAAAGAAACTTTATCATACAAAGCCTATGGGAGAAATGAAAAAATAATTTTATTGTTAATATTGTTGTTGAGAAATTTTTTAAATAAATCAAATAAACTATATTTCATTTAAAAATATATTTTAGGAATATATAAGTGATTTTCGTTAATTTTTCAAACTTAAATGTTAGCAAAAGTGGCATTTTTATTGTAAACATTTGAAAAGTAATACTGTTTTCTTTAGATTTTTTTGTATAATTTTTTAATAATAACTGAATAGAAAAGAAAGAAAACTTTTGTGCTTGCATTTTGTAATTTTTATGTTTATTAAATTTGTAGTCAGTAGGTTTTAGTGAAAATATTTATATTCAAATTAATTAAAAAATGAAATTTCTAAATGCTTTATTTTCAAATATTACTACCAAACATTTGTTACCTAAAAAGATTTATTATTAATTCCTTTTAACAATAACCTGTAATTAAAATGTAAGTTTTTGTAAAAAAGAATTTTATTATACATTAGTTTTTCAAATATAGTTATGTATATTAAATTACGTATACAAATATAACGCACGATGTATGCCAATATAGTATTTGCTCACTGTTTAAAAAAATATTCAAAGAATTTAAAATATAATACTTGTTTTAATTTTTCTTAAGATAATATACTATTAGAAAAGTATCAAAATTTTCATTCCCAAATTATATATATAGATAGTTAGAAAGACATAATCTATTTTTTTATTTCATTTTTTATAATTTATTTTAAATTTTCTTTTATTTTTATTTTTCGAAATTGTAGAGTTTTATGGTTAGGTAGATGAAACTTCATAAAGCATATTTAAAAAAATATAAAAAATATATTTGAGAACTTTTTAAGTGCAATTTTTTTCATTTCTCTCAAAATGTGTTTATTTCCATACAATTATATATTATTATTAGTTTTCTATTATCAATTACGTTTTTGCAAGGTTTTTGTGCATATTTAGTTGGTGAAACAGATTTTGCTTTACTACAAATTAAAAGTATACATTCAAAAGGTTTTACTGACCATTAATTTTCTTTAAAAGTTTCCTTTACAACAATACATAATATTAATACTCACATTTAATAGACGTGTAAAATATTTTAGTGATTGTAATCTAAGTATTTTTTAAACGTAAATTTTGAAATTGGAAAATATTTTTTCTATTGTGCAAAGCTAGCTAATTCGTATTTGAGGCAGACTTCATACAGAAACAAAATGGCTACCTTTACAGAATAAAACGTTGATTGTTGCGTAGTTAATAATTTTTTGCAATAATCAAAATTCTTATTAATGAATAGATAAAATTTATTATTAAATAACGTTAATAAATTCCATTAAACACAGAAATTATAAACAAGTTGTAAACGTAACAAAAAGTTCAAGATAAATCATTGTTTTCGCATCTGCTAAAAAACTTTTCTCATTTAGGAGTGTTAACAATTTATTAAAAGTCGTTTTATGCGCCATTAAGAAAAGATTGATATTTTGACTTCCTTATTCTGTGTGAAAAAGTTGGTCATCATAAGCATATATATATTAAAAAATCACGCATCTCAATAAATGCATTGCCTTTTAAACTTCACTACTTTTAAATTATGCCTTAAAATATACTTTTCAAAAATGTTCAACCTCCCTTATATTTAGAAAATGATTCGATTTACATTTATAATTGAGGTGTTTCGAATAACTTTTTTCATCTACGTTGTCAATAAACTATATTAGAAAAAAAATATATAAATATTTTTATTTATTTATTATTATTATTATTGAATATTATTATTATATAAAAGTTTTATAATACTATGCAATCTTATTAAAAATATTTTCAGAGGAAAAAGTAAGATGTCATGCAAATTAAAAAAAAAAAAACTATTAAAAATTAGGAATAATCTGAATAAAACAGTATGATTTTTGTTTTTAAATAAATAAACTAATAATAATAAATAATAAATTGAAAATATCTTTTCTTTTAATCAGTCAAACACGATCGAATTGTTGGTTACCCTCGTATCTAATTTATACTTTAATGTTGATTTTTACTTTAAAAAATAAATGTTCAACACTATTGTACAATGGTGTTTAAATTGGCAAATTAGTAATACAACAGTATCAAATTTTTACTGGTGACTTGGTTTCCAAAATAACCGCCATCACCTCGTACTAATTATATTACACCCTCATGCGTAATTTATACTTTAATGTTGGTGTTTACTTAAAGAAATAATTGTTCAACAATAATGTACAATGGTATTTAAATTGGCGAATAAGTAATAAAACAGAATCCAATTTTTACTGGTGACTTGATTTCAAAAATAACCGCCATCACCTCGTACTAATTATATTACACCCTCGTGCGTAATTTATACTTTAATGTTGGTGTTTACTTAAAGAAATAATTGTTCAACAATAATGTACAATGGTATTTAAATTGGCGAATAAGTAATAAAACAGAATCCAATTTTTACTGGTGACTTCATTTCAAAAATAACCACCATTACCTCGTACAAATTTATACTTTAATATTGGTTTTTACTTAATAAAATAATTGATCAACGATAGTTAGTGTACAATGATGTTTAAATTAGCAAATTAGTAATAAAACAGAATCCAATTTTTACTGGTGACTTGATTTCAAAAATAATTGCCATCACTTCATACTAATTACCCTTGTATGTAATTTATACATTAATGCTGATTTTTACTTATTAAAATAAGAGTTCAACACTATTGTACAATGGTGTTTAAATTGGTGAATTAGTAATAAAACAGAATGAAATTTTCACTCGCGACCCGATTTCAAAAATAACCGCCATCACTTCGTGCGTAATTTATACTTTAATGTTGGTTTTTAATTAATAAAATAGTTGATTAACACTTTTGTACAATGGATTTTCAATTGGAGATTTAGTAATAAAACAGAATGAAATTTTCACTCGTGACTCGATTTCAAAAATAACCTCCATCAACCACACGGATGCCCAACACAAGTTTCAACACCCAAATTTTATTAACACGAAAGCCGATGTAAAAGTTTCATCATTCCCCCCCCAACCATTGTCCGGCAGCCGAAAAGCCTAATGTTCCGCGGGAGCATCTGTCCCGTATTAATTTCTAATCTGATTGAGGTCTAATTAGAAGAGACCATCGTGAAATGGTGGCGTTCCACCGCCGGGATCATCCGACCACAACGCCCCATCCCAGGAGCGGATCTCCCCCTAATGAATTGACCGATTGGATTAATTAGGAATGAAATTGGGAGACCACGCCAACTCCAGGGCCCCATTGTTATTTCGGTTTTAAGAAGATTTTCCCAAAGATGAGACATGTCTTCCGCGCTAATTAATAAATGGTTAGTCCACTGTTGCGATCAGGAATAGGTGCAGGATCTCTCTACACGTACAGGATTCGAATAGTTTGGCTTTTATTAGTACAGAAAGTTCACATGTTTGAGTTTTGTACGCTGTATATGAACCACATTAACTACTTTTTATTGCAAATTTTTGTCTTTAATAAATGTGTTGTAGTTTCCATAATGACCGACATAATAATAAATATATTTCATTTGCTTTATGTATTTTGCTATCATTTACAATTTTCACTCGCATTTTCTCAATTTTTTATTTATCATGATAATACATTTGAAATGCTGACACATTTTTTTGTGTCCATTATAGAACACTTTTTTTTTGGTGTTCACTATACATCACTTTTGTGTGTTCACTATAGATTAATTTTTTAAATAAGTAAATGCAATTCGAAGTATGAAATTTAGCCCCTTTTTCCATATTGTATGGGAGATAAATATTTTAAAAAAATTACAGGTATCAAATTCCGTTCAATAAATTTTGAGAAACTTTTCAAAGATGGCACAATAATATTTCGATCGAAAAATATTAAATTCTATAAACGTAGTAGGAATTTTAAAATTAAAAATAAATAAATAAAAATGTTTAAAATGTATCTCTTGAAAATAATGCTTTTTTTTAAAACAGATATTTAATTTTCAAACTATTTCGGTACATTCAAAATTTATTTCATAAAACACAAAAGAAAAAGTTCTCAAAAACATATCTCTTTAAATGAATTTTATTTCGAATACCTAATATTTTCCAACTTAATCCCAGTTCCTAAGCTATAATTTTGCATATATTCAAAAAATAGAAAACATATTCTTAACATACAAAAATATTTCGTTTTCCAATGACAGAAATTGCGTTTGTTTAAAATGCAACAAGTGTTTAGTTCGGCCATCTTAAATTGAGAATGAAACGAATTACTTTATAATTATTTCTTACATGATATTAAGACAGGATTTGTTTTTGTTATAACATAATTTTTAAGAACGATATTCGTTAAACTTTGATTGATACTGGAGATTGTAATATATTCGAAAATGAATGAAAATTTTTTAGTATATTGTTTAATAAATGATTTTGAGCATAGAACTCGCAACTGGCGTACTTATTACGGAGTACCTACCGATGAAGATAGACCTCTTACCCGCCTCATCTTAATTCATATATAAATTTACAATTTTAATGGCTGCCTAAAGTTAGTGTGTGATAAAAAATAAAGTTTCTAAAAGTTAAATCGAGCACTAAAGAAAATAATCGTTTATTAACTGCTGAACCAGTTAATAAACGATTATTTTCTTTAATCATGGCATGGTTCTGCTTTGAAATACATCCAATATAAAATATCAAGAAATAACTTTTGTGCAATTCTGCGCTTGACAGAAGACTTAAAATGTAAAAAAAAAATTTATTTCCTTTATATAACGTTGTTTTTTTTTTAAATTAGCATCTGGTTTTTTTCGCATGTAAATAATTTCACAAGTCTTTCTTCACTTAAAAATGGCAAGTTCAGAAAATTTACATTGTAAACATTTGGTATCCTAAATGAGTACTATTATTAAACTATAATTTTATGTTCAAGTTCAATTTTATTAGTTGAACTCATTCTTAAAACATTTATGTTTTTATTATAAATTATTTTCATTTTGAAGAAAATATATTTAAAAAAGAGCAAAACAGTTTTCTTATTGATTCTATCAAAGTATCAATTTGGATGAGTCGAAAAAGAGTTAAAATTTTGTCCTACTTGAAAATGAAATATTTGAATGAATGAAATAATGACTTTATTTTTTATCACATAATGTGACTCATTCACACATTAAACTAAATTAATCTACTATTTTAAGTAAATAAAAAGCTTCAAAAATACTTTTTAATTAAATAAATAAAAAAAACTTTAAAATTTTTTCTTTTTTAATTTTATGAATCTGTATTTTTATTTAAACAAATAAGATAAACTACCATAAAGATTTTATTAATTCACACATATAAGCTTCTTTAATATCACATGTATTAAAAGGAATTATGAAACATGAAGGTTTATTAAGTAAAATTCGCTAAAAATCGCAAATTGTAATTAATCTTATTCGCAATTTTTTAAACTGTTATTTTTAAATAAAATACATAGATAAATATGAAAAATAAAATGAATTAAGAACTTTTGAGCGCAGATGTATCGACTTACCCTACATAATCCCTTCACATATTTTTTAAAATAAAAATATAAGTTAATATTTTATTTATAATACAGAAAAAAATATTTTTTATTAAAATGATTATATTTTTATATCTTTTATCATGCACTTTTTGCATAAAATCTAAGCTAGTTCACTAGCAATTTTTGATTAACTGTCACTTTTTAATAGTAACATATTCGCACAAGATTTATTTTAATTGTAGTCCAAATAACAATGTCTTATTACTATTTATTCGAAGCCTGAATTTGTTTCTCAAATGAAAATTGAAATAACTATTATATTTTTTTATATTAGAAAACCTTAGAAAACTACGATAGATTAATCAAAATTACTAACATATTGTGTGATCTGCCTTAATGAATAAAAATTAATTCACTAAAAACACTTAAAATGAGTCGGGAGGCCTGATGAATAAGTGCACTGAATCTATATAGAGCAGGATATGATAAATTATATCCTTTAATCGTGTCCTGCATGGTATTACATCTATGAAAGTTTGTTTCAAATATCAATGGCAAAATATGGTAGCAGTGCAATACGTTAGCAGGCGTTAAAGACTCATAACGATTAATAAGGCTTTATTTGCTACTTTAGCAGTAAATGATTTCAAGTAAAAATGACTAGCATAAGAAAAACATAAAAAAGTAAAATAACAAACTTTTTTTTAGAGTTTCTTACAATGAATTTTTTTCGGCTTTTTTTCTATCCGTGCATAATACCAAATATACAATAAATATATTCAACATAAAATTGAATATATTATATGATAATATCTTCACAACAATAAATAAATTTTTTTTTTAATTTTACTCTTTTGAAAAGCGAAACAACTTATTTTATTACAGCTGCGATAGTTATGGAATGCATTAAAAATGTTTTATCGAAAAGAAAAACACAAGTAAAAAAGAGTTAATCAGTCAGAAAGATAAAAATTTTTAAAATTAAATGAAACTGAGAAAGAAGGGTATTTTTTAAGTTATCATTCATTTGTGATTGCTGTTTAATTACTTTTATATTTCGTTGCTAACATCTTCTGTTATTGATTGACTTCCATGGATGTTCATCGTGTCAATTTTTTTAATTCCTTTAAATAATTTTTAAGCGCAAATTTGGAAGAAGTAAAATTAACGCTTTGGTATTGCACTTATAAATATCTGTATATAATTTATAAAGATCGAAACTAGTGGAATTGTCTCAATTAATCTTTGAATAAAATATCATATAAATTCAAATAATAAATAAAAATTTCTTTTAAGACTAATAAAAGATGAAGAAAGTAAAATAAGTGTAAAATTTCTTTGTCACAAATCAAGCGATCAAGGACAAAAAATTCTCTAGAAAAAGTACTTGTAAATTGTTTTAAATGACACATAAGATCATAATTTTAAATTAATAAATAATACTTAAAATATCACATTCTGGTATTAAAACTAATGCTTCCAAATAATTAAACAGTGCTATTTAAAGGATGAACCACGAAAATTAAGCAATAATAAAAGTCATTAGCACTGAAAACCATAACTATAAAAGCGATTAAAATATAAATTTGTTTATTGTTTAAATAAAAAATTTAATTATGTGTTATCTGTCAAACGGTAGGAAGTTATCGATATTCAAAATGCCATAATGATAAGCAGCTGTGTCATACACGGAAGAGTTATTTTGTTTTAAAATAATCGCAAAACGAAAGGGATATGGAGATATCTGCAGTGGCTTGATTGGCTAATACAAGATCTCAAAAACATTTTTATTCATTAAAAAAATGGCACGCGAAAGCTCAAAAATAAAATAAAATCTTTTAGGAAGTAATATAAGTGACAAAAAAATTTCTCGAGATATGAAGAACATTTTGTAACGTTGTTTTTTTTTTTATCATTTACACAACTTTCCGATTTTATCTTCAATTATTGAAGAGAAATTTATTAGCAATTGATTACGCATTATGTAATCAAATGGTTTATATTAAATCAAGGAAATCATTAATATTCCTGTTGAAAAATTCATTTTAAAACAATTTATAAGTATAATTTTAAATATGAAGCAAATGTATCGAAAATTATACGAATTAATTAAAATTATGTCAGAAATACGAATTTTCTCTGAATTTCATACTGAAACATTTAGATATTAAAAGTCAAAATTTTCGTTTTATTATTATGTTATACCACAATTTTATATTTATAATCCGTAGAATGATTTTGTTTTTCATTTAAATGTTCTCAAGTAAGAAATAATATAAAAATTATTAAAAATATTCTTCAAAATTTTAATTAAAACTATTTCTGTTGTTGTTTCTTATCCCACTTGGCTGGCCAAGCTCACGAGCCCATACGTGCTCATGATTGAAGGGGAAGGAAGCAGCTTCTGTTGTGATGGAGCACCCGTAGGTAGAAGCCTGACTTTGGCTCCGTGACGTTCTTACAGTCATAGGAGACCGGGACCTACGGCTTAAAGTGGATTCCGAACCACTACTACAAACATCCATGGCACCGCCGGGATTCGAACCCGAAACCTGTGGCACCGAGCGCCAGAGCGCTAGACACTCGGCCATTCAGGTCCCAAATTTGCCAACGGCACGCGGTGTTCCCAGGTGGTCACCCACCCAAGTACTGACCGCGCCCAATGATGCTTGACTTCGGTGATCTAACGAGAACCGGTGTATTCAGCATAGTACGGCCGTTGGCTATTTCTGATTTATAAAAGTGATTTTCCACAGAGTACGATGTTATTTAATGAAATAATTTATCTGAAGTATTCACATGCAGTTGAATCTTTATTTGAATTCTTTAATTCTAGGATTTACATTCTTTCTTTGCGCGTATCCTTATGAAGAAGATGTATTACCATCAACTTTCATTACCATATTAAAATTTACAGTTAACTCTAAAATTTTTATTTAATAATTCGGATGACTAAAAATATATTAATAACAAAACATTTTACTCAAAAATAAAAACAAATAATTTTTAGTATTCATTTTTAATAAAGCAATTTATGCATTAAAATATAGCGTTAAGTAACTTTACTCTACCCTGTAAATAGAAAAACATGGCCATGATTCAACATGGACTGTTAGTGTCAGGAAGTTAGTTAAGTAAAAATTTAATTTTTGCCTGCCTTTTACAAAGAATTTTCAAGTTTATTACATTAAAAGCACAAATGCACACAATTGATTGGAGAAATGAAATTATGAATTTAATGTTAATAGTTAGCTCTATTTTTCTGATTTCATTTTTAATTTCCACCCTATTATTCTTGAAATTTATTATTACTTTTTAAAAAAAAATGTAATATGATATTAAAGAAATAAATTAAATATGCATTAATAATAGCAACCAATATTTAAATGTTGTGTATACGATACCTAGAAATCCATATGTATAACGTAGTTTATAGCATAGTAGTTAGTGATGGAGTTACAACTACAAATGCCTCCGTGTAGGTATGTTTTGAATGATATAAACAATCGTAAGAAATATAAAAATTTCGAATGAAAAAATAATCGTGCCATCCGTGAATTACATTAAGGGCTGGTAAATTGAATGTATTATGTGAACCCAACATGAATTGCATAACTACTGGCAAACTAATGCATTATGCGAATCTAACATCAAATGAAATAGAGAAACTAAACTACTGATGATTGGAAATATATCTTAAATTAATACCATATTTATTAAACCGAATGTACAGCAACTTCGAATGGAAATCAAATTTCATTACAACAAATTTTGAAAAAAAAAAAAAGAGTAATTTTTTGATGCGATTTTTCTTGTGCATGGCTCTCGGAAGTTTTGAATTTTTATTGCACGTTCGACTCTTGTCTCAAAAGTTTGCAGATCATGGGATAATGATACGTGTTTTTCATTTTAGAGACTTATAATTACTCGATATTTTGAGGATTAAGTTAGAATTTACTGAAGTAGCATACATTTGTGAGGGCTACATGCACTCATGCATGTATCCTATATAAATGATTTAGTGTTTCGTTCGATTTTAGTGATAACCAAGAGCCAAAGTGATTAGTGAAATGGCTTATTTTTATCAATTTTTTTAATATTTATGCCTAAAAATGTTCACAAACGTGCCAATTTAAACAGGATAGCAACTTTATAGCAACAACCACATCACCTTCTTTTGGCTTATTTTTAAAACGTAACATATTTAAATTAGCATGTTTAAACGTAAAAATGTAACTAACATGTTTTATTTCTACATCTTATGTAAAAATAAAACAAAAATGTACATAGATAGTGATTCTGTATTTCGGCTAAAATGCAACCAACAAATAATCTGATCTGGTTTACAAACACCCAACAAAATATTTTTTGAATATTTACCTTTCAACTTTTTTTTTTTAAACTAAAGATGCATCAAATCTCTTGTTCAATCTGTTATCAAAATCTGAAAATCTTTCAAAAAAAAATTACCAATTGTATCTTTTAAGTAAAATTGAGGTGTGACGTGGTGGTGCACTAGAAAAGCATTTCTGTCTGTGTCTGTAAATCGCTGGATGAAATGATATTAGGGTTAATGATTCCTGTTTTTTTTTTATTTTAGGGAATCTTTAAACACAACTTTGTTGAAACTTATCTATTAATTGGAATATAAACCAAAAGTGTCTTCTATTCTATATAAATCTTATGTTTGGAATAATTTGAATGATTAAAAAGTTTAGGTTAACTGATTTATTTGTTTATATCTGCATTACTGATTCTATTCAGAAATTCAAAAACTTTACAGTCATATGAAAATTTGCTAGTATAGATTAATGTAAATTTTCTAATATACTATTACAGAAATTCGATTAAAAGTAAATAAATTTGAAATAAAACTCCAAAAAATAAATAGGTTAAACAAGCTTTATGCTAAATATTAATTTTTTTTTGTGATTAATGAAAAGAAAGTGAACTTTTAAATGAAAGAGTTAAATAAATTTAGGGCACTGCTAATGAAAACACATTAAAAAGAAGATAATTTATTATGGCACTTTTATTAAAAATACAAATAAGTAAATAACAAATATAAAATAGTTTCTGAATATACAATTCAGAAACTCACTCGCATATTTTCTATCTTTAGAAAAATATATATCAAAGAATTCACCATTTAAATTTGAAAGTAGATATTTGTTTGTGGAAATTCAAGAATTTTACTTTCAAATACTTTTACATAATGTAAGAAAGTATTATTAATTCACTGTTTAAGTACATGAATGGAAGATTTTCATTCTACAGAAAAGGTGCACAGAATTGTGAAGATCGTGGACATCAAAAATGGAATTTTTTTATCTTATTTATTCATTAATTTTTTTATTTATTTTTTATATTATATAGGTTATAAACTAAAGTGAATTACGTAATATTGCACAAAATAAAGAATTTATGCATGGTATTCAATTGATTTAGTGTTTTAGTATTTTGTTCAATTTTATGAATAACCCAGGTCAAAACTGATTAGTCAGCTGATTTCTATTTTTCGACTTTTTTAATTTTTGCAACTGAAAATAAATTTTTTTACAGTTGTGTTTATCACAATAAACTAATGCGCTATCTAGGAAAATCCATAGCTACTTTATTAGTTAAGCAAAGTTTAAAAAATTAATATATTTTTGATATTCTTGTAAGATTGGTAGTTATTAATTGAAACTAGCATTTATCAAAGTTTAATATTTTGATAGTTGAGATACTTATGCTAAGGCAGAGGTACGCAATTTGCCACACAACTCATCATATGTCGATTTTATTTAAAAATATTATTGGTACTTTTTTTTGAAAGATTTTTAAATTTTGAGAAAATATAAACAAAATCAAGAGAATGATTCAGCTTTCATTTTTTAAGAAGTAAATATTTGAAAAAATATTTTATTCAATATTTTCTATTTAACTGCAAACTAGAAAATCAGCTGCTTTGTCAATAACGGACAATCCAGAATGAATGACTCATGTCTTATTTATGTATTTTCATCTTTACGACATTTAGTACGCAAACAGTGCTGCATTTAAAATTGGGCTCAACTAAGATATTATTTCCACTAAATAGTACAATGCTTGAAAAAAAGTACTAAAATGGTTGAACGTGCTTGGATCTTTACACATTTGTGAATTAAACTGTGCACTCAAATATACAAACCACATCGAAAACTAAAAATCATATGAGTAATCCCTTTTACGATCTGAAATCTGAAAAAATAATGCTAAAGCTCATTAAATTACAGCAATAACACACGTCATATTCTTTTTCGTTTTTTATTTTATTACATTAACTTATATATAAATTTTGGAATAAATATTTTCCAAGTTATTTATACGTTTCGCAACGTTACAGTCTGTGTTATCACAAAAGAATAAAAATAAATTTTTGTTATAACTCTTTCTTTCTTCAAACAAACCTGTTATTCGGGAAAGTTCTTGCATACTAGCAAACAAAAAATTAAATGGAATAAAATATTTGTCTAACGTTTTGAATGTTTGATTTTTTTTTATTAAACTACAACTGGATTATGCTTTACTTTTTAATATTTCTTCAAAATCTGAAAATTAATGTATTTTATTGATTTTACAATTTTTAAAACTGAATTCGACATGATGAGGTGGCCCGATAGAGAATCAGTATTTCTGTATCTTTGTTCTAAAGTGGCATACAGTAATTTAAAATATATGCAGTATAAATATATACATATCATACGTATGCTATTTTTATATATTATGTAAAACATATAAAACATAATAGTAGAGTATAATATCTTGCAAAACAATTTGAATAAGATCCCATAAAATAATTGGCACCCAAATATGAAATAATTTTAAGGTTAATTGTTTTACTGTTTAGTCCAAAATTTTGTTACAATTTACAAAATTATATATATTTAAAAAAAAAAAAAAGATTTTTTTTGTGTAAATTCTTAGAGAGCGATCTAAAAGTTTTATAAATTCGTATTCTCTTTTTCTTACTCATAGTAAAAAAACAAAAACAAAGCAAAAATTGTTTTATAGAATTATATCAATTATTTTTATAAATAATAAGACGGTCAATGTTTGCCGCAAATGAGTGCAGTACTCAATATTCTTTCAATAAAATTTGCGATATTTTAAGGAATGTGAACATTTAAAATATTTGTAAGTTTTTAAATATTATGGAAATAAATAAATACTTAAATTATAATACGAAGACTATCATTTCTGAGAAGGAAGGAAGGATTATGAAGATGATTTAGATCATGAAAGGACGAATTTGTAGAAGCCCTGGGTTGTATATTTATGAATATAAGTCGATTGGTTTATAGCCGTCGAGAGTTCGTATTTTAAACAAAAAATTTAAACCAAAGTTCAAAACCGTATATAAAGCAAAATAGAAAACAATTTTTGTAACGTTAAAAGAACGTCACTATAAGGGCGAGGATGTTGCCATGCAGGTAAAATAGATCGGATATTTTTCAATCAAATCCTTATAAAGTAAAACACCAGACTTCAAAGTCGATAATTAGAACTCTAAATGACAAAAATTGTAACCTTCCCTAAAGCTACCACATTTTTTCCATTCTTGTACACGATAAGTGGTTGCCTATGTTTGTTAAAACACTCAAAAAGTGAGTAAAATATTAAAACAATTTTTCTTTTCCATTGTTATCCTTGTATACTAATTATTTACAGGTATTCTACTACTATCTCTGTCTTATACGTTTTGGTGGTTTTTCTATAGCCGGATGCCACCCAATTTCGCCAACATTTTTTTAGTTTTGGCGACAGCACAACAAACCAGCAATATAAACAATTTCGAAAATAAAACACCTCATTTTCTTAAAACGTACAAATCATTTCATTTAAAATTAATTTTTATAAACTTAAGTAATATAAACTGAAATAAAAATGGGCTATATTTAGCGATTTATAGCTTTCACCCGGCCCGACGGAAAAGTACCTATGTTTTTTGCAAGATTAATGGATCCTATACAGTCCACAAATTTCTAAAAATTCTCGGCTTATACACGGAAATATAAGGTATATATATATATATATTATTTACGAGATAAGTTGTTTATTATCCGTATTTTATATATAAGATAAATTCTCTTGCATGTATACATATAATATTTTATATATTATTAATAAATATAATATAATAAGAAAAGATAGCAAGTAAATTTGATGTGTGATACTAAATAAATTTAGTAAATATTAGATTTAAAGTAGTGTGTTTTGTAAGTGTTAAAAGTCAAAGGCTGTATTGTGTTCCCTGCCTTAATTTTTTAACAAAATCTGAAAATTTTTCAACGAAATGAATTATATTTTAAAACTAAAATAAACTTATGCTGAGACGGACCGCGAGTTATGTCTGTCTGATTTAGTTCGAACTGATGCGTATATTAATGTGTCGAAAAGAAGAAGAGAAAAGTATCGGGACTTAATAAGATGAAATTTTTCCCATGCAAAATTGAAAATGACCTTGATTTTTAAATACCCTCTTCCTTTGAAAAGGCTCTCAGCCAAAGGACGACTAAACACTTTCGGCTGGAGCTTAACTTGGCCGTCTAAACAAAATGCAATCGGATTGGAGACGCCATCCGACACAACAACAAGACGAATAAATTAACGACAGACAGACATAACTTTTCACACTGCTCGCCACCAATATAATTAATTAATTGATTTCATTTTTATTAATGCACAAAAATTAAAAAAAAAAAAAAAGTAAATTTAAATTCTTTTTAAATAAAGTAGCAAATTGATTTTACTATTAAAAAATTTTAATTTACTATTAGCTAAATTAGTTTAAAAAATAAATATCTTCTCAAACTAATATGATATTATAAAACTATTTACTAAACTATTATTAAATTAACTATGATTTTACTTTTAGTTAAATTAGTTTTAAAAATAATTATTATTTTATTCTTTAAAATATATTTACTGTATTACAAATACATCTTATTCTACACTGTCGCCCTAAAAATACATTTTCTACAATCTATAAAAGCACTGATTTTAATTAGTAGTATGGCATTATTAATTATAAAATCTTTTAATAAATAATCAAAAATTAAAAATTGTACATAATTTCAGAAATTAATTAATAAAAATGTTGAAAATAATTAATTATTAATAAATTTTACATCTACAAGTTTATAATTTATAAGTCATTTCATGTTTCATGTTATCAATTACATTTTTTTTTTTTACAAAATGCTTTGTTAGTTTTTAAATGAAGTAATTGTTTAATGTCATGTATTATTGAAAACTATGATTTCAAAACAACATTAATTTTTTTCTACAAAGAAGTAAATATTTAATGTCATGTAATATTGAAAATTATAATTTAAAGACATTAATTTTTTTTCTACAATGATTTGTATTTGTTGGATCTGAATGATAAAAGATTCAGTTTTGAAGAATAAAATTATTTTATATTTTTCAATACTTTATATTATTATGCTTTAAATAACTTAAATAGATTTTTGCAATGAAACATTTCTTTTAAATTGAAAAAAAAATGTAAAAATATTTTTTATTGATTCAAATTTCAATGCTCCTTTTTTGTAACATTTATAATTTACGCTAAAATGATTGCTTAATTAAAGACAAAAGAATGAAATGAATAATAAAGTAAATGCTTTTATAGTATTTTTTCTTGAAATATACTTTTTCAAATACATGTACAAATTCTTTTGAATATTCTGCTTTATTTGTACATAATATAATATTTATAATCTTTCTCTCAATCGTGTTATATTTAAATAATTTCTTCCATTAAATACTTCTAAATAATTTCAATTCTAGGTTATATTTTCCAATATACACTTAGTCAAAAGTATGAGCTAAAAAAACATGAGCTTCATTCTGTAATAAAATAGTTGGATTAATAAAGAGTTTTACCAATACTACTAATAATGTTTGCGTTTTCTTAATCATGAATATTAAGAAATTCAATTATTTAACAAATTTGTAACTAATGCGTATATTTTTGCTATCAGTATAAGATAATATAAGATTTAGAGATTGTTTTAATTTTTAACGAATATTCGTGGTATTTAAACAAAACAGTAGTATTTAAGTTATTGTCTGAAAAAAACTGAATATAGACGACCCATAATAGAACATAAAATATCTTTTTTCAATTATCCTCTCAATCAAACATAAAATATCCTTTTTCATAACGTTATATTGAATTCATCAGCTTGAAAGTATGCATTTTTAAGTAAATTTTAATAAATCTGCTCTATTCCATAGTTTATAGAAGTCAAAATGCGTTACTGGGTTCGGAACTCATCTTGTTTTAATTATTTTTAATAATCATTTAATTATAATCGGTATGGATACGTGGAAATCTATTTTATTTCCCTTGAAGTTTAAAATGAAGAAATAAGATATATTCTTCGTAGAATTTCCTCCTTTTTTTCATAGGGTGTATAAGAGCATAGAAGTTGTGCCATCACAGCAAATGGGAATAAAACTTTAGTAAAATCATAACGGTAAATTAAATTTTGTTTAAATACCAACATTTAACCTAATTTTAAAAAATAGTTGTATTTTTGAATACTTAAAAATTATTCACATCGAATATTTTAAACATGCCATATATTTATAATGAAAATAATTTATTATGAAATACATAGTAAATATTCTGTTTCCACAATATTCTGTGATTTACTAAAATTACATTTCAAGTTAGAGTTATTTTTTTACTTTTTATTTACAATATTTTAAATCTATATTTAAATTTTATTAATATTTTAAATAGGTAAAGTGTAAAAGCTGTGATTACAATAAAGTAATTTTTAGCATTTAAATACGCAAATGTTAAGATATAGTCATGCACGCTCTAATGCATTTAAATCATTTAAAGCACATTTAAATTTTTTATTCGAAATGAACAAAATCAAATATTTTTGAAGAAAAGTATTTAACCTGTAACAAGGAGTTTTAATAATATAATCCGTTAATTTTTTCTATATCTTATAATTTTGTTAACTGTAACTGACCTGAGAATTAAAAAAAGTAGTAATTGCTTCTGAATTAATTTCTTTTTCAAATATAAAATTCATACGCCTTATATGGTTGATAAAAATCAATTTAACTACATAAATTAAAAATTATATGAAAAGAAAAAAATAACTTTTTTATTTATCGCTACTTAAATAAGAATCTTTTTTTTCTTATATATTAGAACTCTCGTGCAATTTTTATGTTAGTTTTTAGAAATATACTCGTATTCGGACCATTGCAACTTTGATAACTTTTTTCGCAGAAAAACTTCTAAATATTAAAAAAAATCACGTTTTACAAGCATACTTTCGAAGTTTACGTGCTATGACATAATATATTCTTTTAAAATAAAGTCATTTAATAGAAAAATTCCGAAAACAAGCTCTCATAAAACCTGAAACACAAAAACGGGTTATGACTGCTGCTAACAGTTATTGCATTACTTTTTCTAATATCCTTTGATTTAAATGAGAATAGATGAGAATACTTTTGATTTAAAATAAAATCTATTACAAAAAATTTTCTGGAGTGTAAAATTTAAATTAAAAGTAAATTTATAAATTCATTAACTGTATGTGTCTGGTATGTTAGAGTTAAAATAATCTGAAAATTTATATTTAAAATTTTGGATTTATTTGTTCGCATTCTGAGATGCTCATTTTTTTTATTTTTCTTACAGTAGCACGAGCAACTTTTCAACTTTGATTTGCTTAATAAAATAAACATATGTGTTGCGGAGAATTACAATTTAAATTGTATGGTTCATAGAAAAACAGTTTAATTAGAAATGTGATTGATTATATTACTGTCTTGATTAAAATATCTCTTTTTACAGAACTCTACTGAAAATAAGCGGAATAAAATAATGAAGAGACCCGAAAAAAGCCATAATTTAGAATGCAATATCGAAAGCTTTCTGATTTTTAATAACTTTCATCAAAAAAATTAAACAAAATCGAACATTACGCCTTACAATAATGATGACATAAATGATTTAAATGAATTAAAAGAATAATTTTAATTTAGTAATATCTAACTAAACGTAAAAGTTTTCTGATTTATGTACTTTATTTTGAAGAAATAATTAATTATTTTCCATGATATCAAGGTTCTTTTGTATAATAAAAATATATTAAAAATTTAAACTGTTATTCGATATTTACATATATATTCATTATATAAGAATTATCTTATTCTTTATATAAGGAATTTTATATTGTAATTCGATATTACTTTTTTAAGAAAAGTTTATTAAGAATTCGAATATTTGTGGGAGTTAAATTTCAGGCTGTTTGCATAAATTCAGTAGCATATTTAATAAAAAATGTTATATCAGAATTTTTTTAAATTTTTATATAATGAAGAACTGAATAATTTTCAGTTTAAATTTTTATATAATGAATTAAACAAAAGAACTGACATCTCTGAAAATAGCTAATCATTTCTTCAGAATAAAGTAGATAAAATACACTTATGAAATAAAAAAAATACAAGTCTCTATATATATAATTGAGCTAAGGATAATAAAACAATATTATATGTATATTGAAATAAGTAAGTAATTTGACATTAATTTTGAAACAATCCCAGGTTAGATGATACTGAGCGAACTTAAATGTAAAAACGACCCTAATAAATCTTTTAATAATTATATTCCTAATATTCACCAATAATTATATTCGTAACAGTATACAGTAATGTTTTCGAACTAAATAATTAAAAAAAATCTATAAAAGCATCTTAAATAGCATGCATATAAATTATTGATAGCATATTTACCAATTAGGAAAAACGGTGTATACATAAAATAAACTGAATTTTGCACTGTAACTTAACATTAATGTGTAGTACTTAGGTCGCATTTATAATTTTCCATTTATTCATTACTTATAATTTTTTGTAATAAAAAAAGATTTTTAATTAGTTTGTTAAAAGTCTTACGGTTAAATTCAACTAAATCTGTTCATGTTCAATAGTTCGGAAATTTTAGATTTTTTTTTATGTATTCGAAATTAAAAAAATTTAAAATATTTTCCAACACATTTATATTAATCTTTAAATGACATACTGACTTGAAGAATTAAGTCAAAATTGTTTTTTCATTTTTTTTTTGAAGCAAAACATTTTATTTTAATGCAATTTATGGTTTTATTTAGATTAATATAAAAGCTAACTATTATTCACAATATTTTTAAATAATTAATTAGTGTGATAATTTTTTTATTACACTTTAATTTCTAACTCTTCATGACGGTTTTAATGCAGTAAAGCTTATCATTTATTACGCATATTAAGTATTACATTTAAATGTACATTATTGAATTATTTTTAAAAGACATTATTATTTAAGAATATCGAAAGAATTTTAAATTGTATTAATGGATTAATTAATTTTTTACCTTATAAATTTAAAATAGATATTTTTGTTTCATTTTACTATGTTTATTGTTATGATCGGGGTGTTCTTTTTTTTTATATGGCGAATCTTTTATCTTGCAGTGTCTAAAAGACAACGAAATATATAATTCTACACACCGATAAATTTTTCTTACCAATTCTTTCGCAGATTGTTGAAAATCAACTACATATAAAAATTATCGCACAACTTTAAAATTTAAATTTCTAGCTTTTCTGAAAATGGGAAATCCTTAGCGACACATTTTCTAGATAAATAATACTAAATGTGTTTAAATTTAGGTATTTTGGCGATTTTTCGGAATATAATGAAAAAAAGTGCGCTTTTATCATTTTAATATTCATTTAAGTATTATTATTAATTTTATAAATCTTCAAAATAATATATCATACTTTTTAACTCTGTGAAAATTTAATTATACTTGAAAAACATATTTCCCGATAATATGCCCGAAAAGTTAAAAAAGTACGAAAGATTTTTTATTTCAACATTAATATTTTTTTTCTTTGAACCTCATACAATTTTCTTTACAAATAAAAAATCTGAAAATTTAAATGATAATTTTTTTAAAACGCAGGAGTGGCATTTGTAACTTTATCTGCAGGAAATAACACAGTTTATCTAATAATTTGTGTACTTCACGTGATTAAGAATTATGTAAATAATAACGAATTGATAAGCACAATGTCGTATTCTGATTTAGAAGTGGTTTTTAGTGTCCCAAATAAAAAAATTTCTGAATTTCGACGAAGATTAAATGCTGGGAATTATTTTAAAGTTAATTAGGTATTTGTTAAAAAAAAAACTAATCTACTTATTGAAGCATTATAAATTTATTATAATAAGAGATAACATTTTATTTATAAAGATGTAGCAAATAATATTATTTTAAGGTTATTGAGTCTTATACGCAAACAAATAGGGCAAAATAATGATTCTTTATATTTTCTGTCTTTATTTCTTCTAGAAATGCCATATTCTGTATCTTCTATTAATCATTTAATTTTATTTTAGTAAAATAATTAAAAAAACAAAATTTCTAGAATGGCTAAATTAAAAAAAAATTAACATTGGATGGAGCATTCCTCTTTAAAACCTATTTCTTTGATAAATTTCTGTATCTTTAAAATCAATCAAATCATTGTAGAAATCGAACTTACCACAAAAAAAGTTAATTTTAAAATATAATTGTACAATAGTACCAAATTGAATATATTGCCACATTTAAATTTGATTTTAATTTAAAATAAATAAAAGACTAAATTTCTAATATTAGCTATTGTATTGAATTGCAATTACTATAATTTTATACAAGAATGGTTCATTAAATTTTAATTAAAATTAGTGAACGTTTCGTAATATCCTAATGAATAAGTTTACAATCAAAATGATTGAAACGTAATTAATTTTAATTTGCATTTAAGAAAAAAATTTTTATGGATCTTTTACAATTTTTATTTTTCTTAAAATATAGGAAAATATTGATAATTTTGTATGTTTTCACTTGTAGTTTTATATTTAGTAAATAAAATTTAAATTTAAAGTAAAAATATTCATTCACACAAAGTAAAGAACTTAGCATTTTTTAAGTGCATATTCAGAACAGATATTTAAAATGCATGTAAAGTTCAATACAGTTTTCAAAGATGATAAAGTTTTTAACTTTATGCAATTTTAAAATTATAATTTTCATATACTTGTTATCTAAAGTTTTGTCGATATAAGCAATATATAAAAACAAAAATAATGTGACATATCTAGAAATAATTTCAGAATTAAATAGTTTTGCTAAATCACTTCATTTACAGTATTTTATCATCATTTTCATTATCATTTAGAATTTTTCACAGTATTTTTTCATTTCTTTATTCTAAAATGATTGCTAGCAACAATTTTTAAGTACAACAAATATATTTCTAACGTTTTAAAACAAATGAATTGAAAATTAATAATAAAAATAACAACGAAAACACCAATAAATAAAAAGTTTAAATAATTCTCATGAGTAATAATTTATGAATTCAAATTTAACCAACGAAAATAAAAATGTTTGCCAATTTTTTATTGACATCATGTTAATAAAATTACAAAAAAGGTAAATGCTGTTAAAAATCTACTCAAAATTTTATATACAATGATTGCGATTCTTTATATGAAATTACATTTGTAACTCTATGTTTTTCTTAAAATATTCTCTGCCGATTATATATTTATTTACACGGTAGCATAAAATTGATACGTTCAAAAGTTTTAAATTTTAATGCTCTTATCAGTTAAGTTAGCACTTTGAAACTTAACAATAAAATTCGGTTAATGTTTTTCTTAGATAAGAAATAAATGTTATCTCAAGTATTTTAAATACTAACTTATTACAATTTTAAAACTTCTTTTTTTGGGGGGTTTTTAGAGACATATCATATTCGGGTTGTTTTAACTTCAGAGAAAGAATTAATTACTTTAAAATCAACTATGCATATATTTTAGGATCTCAATGATTCGCATGTTTATTCTTATACAGTCCAAAATAAAATTTCCATATTTTAAAATTTATCAAACAGTACCAGAAGAACGTATGTTTTCTTTTTAAATACAATTTTTTAAAATCAAACTAATATTTCTAATGGTTACTGGATTATATACAGATTTATGGATGCTTAGCATTATATTGATGCTTAGTATTTACTGAATTGAATAATAAAGTTTTAATATATATATTTTTAAATGACTAGTTTAATTAAAAAGGGAAACTTACCATTATATTATCGCCATTCATCCGTTGCCACCTCTGTCTGATGTCATATATAGAATTCTGGAGAGCTAGGACTGCTCGCAGTTGTACTAGACAGAGATCCTTGCTGCAAGAACTCGGGGGACCGAACTAGGGACAGTTGCTGTTTGAGCTGTTGCTTGTAAAAGTCTCTTTCCTGTACCGTTACATCTCTGTCACGAAGAGCCTGATCTCGGTCACGCAGCGCTTGGTCTCGCTCATTCTCAGCTTTCACTCTATGCTGTCTTTCTGCATCTCTTTCTCGTATGAGACGATCCCTTTCCATTTGCAGAGTCTGGTTGTTTTTCTCTAGAAGACACTTTAAGGCTATTCTCTTCGTTCTACAGTTCTGGGCATAACCTCTGTTTTTCAGAGTCCTTCTTTTTTGCTTAATGCGAGTGATAACTTCACGCGGGTAACCGTGAAGCTTCCTGTTGAGGTCTCGGACAGACAGAGCAATTAGCTGGTCATCATTCAGTCCACCGTCCATATCGTTGGACGGGTCTAGCCTCAGCATGGATCTTCCATTGGAAACGGGAGAACCGCCGCCATTCGAGACCTGCTTGAAAGAGGGTGACGGTATATCGGTCAGAGAATCGCAGTCGTCACTCGCCGAAAAAGAGCCGGACGACGAAGATCCTGGAACGGATTCTACGCTGCCACCGTAACCATTCATGCAAGAGTTCATTTTTGGTTGCTGCATGTGCTGTTGTTGTTGCTGCTGCTGCTGTTGTTGTTGTTGCTGTATTACATGCTGGTGAGGTCCCTCATCCATGCCGTGAGGGGAGGTCAACATGTCACCATACACGCGTCTCAACATCCAGCTGTCAATGTCATCAGAGTTTCGTAAATCGAGAGGCTGCGTTGGTAGCCACAACATACTTTCTTCCAGAAGATTGGTTCTGCCGTCGGGCTGCATCGCGAGACTGTCGCCGGGAACGGCTGCTACCGAAGGCGGTGACGGTGGAAAGCTAGGGTGGTGATAATCTGGCGCGAATCCTGGCGTGCTACCAGTGAGAACGACAGCTCGTCTACCGCCACCTGGCAAAGATGCCACCGCAGGGCAGTGCATCTCCACCCCGGGATACTGGAGCACCCCGTTTCCTTGATGTTGCAAATGTTCCAAGTTCACATGACCGTTCCTCTGCTCGGGTGGGGTGTTGCAACAGTTCAGATTGTCCGAAGACAGATGGACGTTCTCCATCCTCTGCTTAAGGTTCTCGTCCAGAGAATTTAGCTCAAACTCTTGCTCCATGGAGACCAGGGCTAGTTTCAGAACCATCGGACCGGACACTCAGTTTCCATGAAAGGCACCTCTTCGCGCACTGTCTTCTTCTTCCGTCTGGCGAAACAACAAAAGACGCAACAACCCTCTCGACAATAGGCAAGTTAAACCGACCTTGGCTTGGATTCTTGGGGTTCCGATCCGCGTTCCAAAATAGTTCGCGGGGAGGAGATCTTGACACACGTCTTTTGGGAGATGGGGGAGTGGTAGTCGAGATGAGTAAGTTAAAAAATTTTTAAAAAAGGCAAAAGTTTTCTCTAAACTCGGAACTTCATTTGGTATATCTCACAGTTCAAAAAAGAAACCGATCGTAATGAACGCAATAAACAGAAAAAAAGAAGTAAAAAACCCGAGAGCACGTGCTTTTTCTCCCCACCGCCTGTCTATTAGAACTTTATTCCGTCGTACTCTGTGACACGGGTGCGCACAGAGCTCTGAATTTACTTCGGGAAAGAAAAGTCCCACACGCCCGCAGCGCCGCGCTTTTAAGCTTTTCCCACTCCGTGGTCCTATTTATGACGTTCCGGGGAGTTCCGTGACGTCACGGGATATACTTCAACCCTACCAATCGGAGAAAGGCTCCGTCCCTTTCGATATGGATAAAAGTTTTCAACTTTTTTCCCCCCGACTCCTGTTTTTATTTTATTTTATTCGCAGTTCTTTTTTCGTGTCGTTATGACGTCGCATTCGATATTGTAGCAGGTAGGATTTGCATATGTCTGTCTCGTAGTTAGTCTAGAAATTGGTTTATGTTTTTTAAAGAATTACACTCTTTTTTTTTTTGTTATTATCAGTAGGAGCGGGGCAAAGGTGCTGAAAGATAGGGATTGGATGTCTATGTTTACACAAAAGACTCGATTTTTTGAAGAGAATTTAGATATTAAGTATCAAAAAAGTTTCAATGTCAGCTTACTTTCTATCTTTTTTATCTTTTCTCTTAAAGAGGGCAGATTAGAAAGAAAACAACATCAAAAATATCTTTTTTACATATTCATTTTATTTTACGATAACTAGGAATTCAGTATTAACTATGTTAACTATTATTATTATTATTATTAAATTTAATGTCTGATAATATGAAATAATGAGCTTCCGTACAATTTACTTTCTTTTTATAATTATTTACAATTCACATTGATAGATTTTTTAAGCAAACTATATTTACAAATTCATTTTATTTTAGTTCCATCCCTTATTTTTCAAACTCAATTTTTAAAAGATTTTTATAATAATGCAATGTTCTTTAAATTTAATGCAACTTGTTCAATATTTTCATTTAATTTATTATGGGATTTTATAATAATTATCATCGTTCAAAATAAATCTGGATTAGAATTCAAAGGAAAAAAAAAACAGATAAAAAAGATATTAAGGCAGTTGCATATGTAAATAACTGAATATATTTATTATTATGTATTATTATTTATATTATCTCATAGGAGTATAATTATTTTGAGCATTCACAAATAATTTCATTAAGTATTAGTTATAGGTATAGGATATAAAAAGGAAGGAATTCAAAATTATTTTGAATTGAATATACGATTAAAATATTTTCAGGTACTTTTACATTATGAAGAGCTATATATTTTCTTTATATATTTATTATAAAGAAAGTAGATATTTTTTATACTAAAATATAAAAAATATATATAAGATCTATGTATTTTCTTTTTTATTATTATTTTTTTATATATTTTCTTGTGTTTTTTATTATTGAAATACGAATTTTTAAATATGCTTTTTTAAATTTGCTCATTATTTAAAATATTGAAGATAAAAATTATTGTAGTTTGATAAATAAAACTGGGACTTTGCTCATTAACATTTGCTACATAGCGAGAGGCCTTATTTATTTGATTACCAAGCCAAATGTTTTCGTACTCATTAGCTTACATATTCAGCTTGTAACTGTCAATTTGTTAATGATAAATTAATTTTGCTGATTGTATTATTTCATAATTTTATCAAAATAAATTTTAAATTTATGTTTAAGTGGAAATGCAATAAATTTCTCATTTAAAAAAAAAAAAACATTTATTGTTTTAAAACCATTCTGTTTTAAGGTATTCTTAAAATAGGATTTCAATAAAATACGTTACTAGATTTGTGACGCGTTGCGCCTTTAACGTCATATATCATTTTTATTCTGAGTAATGTGAATGGACACGTCACGAACATGTTATATTGAAAGAATATTTCATCAATCTTTTCAAGGAAAATACTAATATATGATTCCTTTTCTTCAAAGCTCCTGCTATTACAGTAATTCGTATTTTCCATTTCTCTAAAATTACAATTTTTTTTTAGTTTAATAAATTTATTTATTATGTTCATTGATATACGAAGATTTAAAACAAAATTTTATTTATTGTATTATTTTCAATTGTTTCCCTTATTTTCATTCAAAAATTAAATAATTTGAATGTTAAATTAGTAAATAAATCCTATTTTACATTATTCTTTTTTTTTTTAATCAATTTTTTGTGTTTTGAAAATAAATTTTTAAACTTTAAATAAATTTTTTAACTTTTTAATTAAATTTTTTAACTTAATTTAGTTAACTTTTTAACTTAATTTAATTTTTTAAACTTAAATTTAATTTAATTTTTTAAATTTTATTTTTAAACTTTTTAATTTTTATTTTAAAACTTTTGTTAATTTAATTTAACTTTTTTCGATATTCATCCATAGACATTGCATATTAAGTAGTTCAACAATGTATTTAAAAATAGGTCTTTCCTATTGCATCAGAAAAAAACAACAGAAATGAAGAAAAAAAAAAATCGTAGTTTTAAAAAATATTTTATTTCTAAGCATTTAAAATTTATTAATATAACTAATATAAATTTAGAATATGCAAGAGGAAAAAACCTTTGTTTGATATGATTTTAAGAAAGTTCTTGAAATAATTGGGAAAATATGTTGCATTCGATTTTTGAATAAAAGTATTTTTTGACTTTAAAATGATATACGATATAAACTTTAAAGAATTTTTAACTCAAAAATTCAAATTTCGAATTTCAAAAATTCGTTTTTTATTAACAGACAATTTATTTCATAATTATCAATTTGTCTGTATCAATTACTTCGAGTATTAAATTTTTTTTTGTTGACAATCCCATTTCAAATTTTTTTAACATATTGATCCATTAATAATGGATGAAATTTTTTGAAGTAATTGCATAATAACCGTTATCGATGGCTTGGTTTATTTTTAAATATAGTATGTAGGCTATCGGCGAAAATTGAATTTTAACTGAAAATTGATTGTTTCATTAAGTTATATGTTAAAAATATACAAATATAGTTCTTACCTTATATCTTGGAAGTTTAAAAACTTTTAAATTAACTTTAAAATTGCTATGTTTAAAATTGTTTTGATGGTTGAAAACGATTTTATCTCGTATTAAATTCTTACGATTTGGAATTAAATAATAAAAAAAAAATTCCCAAAAGCGTTTTTTAATTTAAAAAAGCAAAATATATTTTTATTTCAAAACACATAAACGAATAATTATGTCTTGTTTAGAATAATGTTATCTTGAAATTCAGTTATCTTATTTCTTTTGATGATTTACTACACACATAAATTTTTTTTTTCCTCAGTCAATATAAAAGAAGCTCTTCTTGTGGCCCAGTGGCAACATGAGCAGTAGATGTTTGAAACCAGTGACGACATTTGTTGTAGTTAGGGCTACAAAAGAGATAGCGATTGTAACGATAAGTGTGAAGTTTCTCGCATCGATAGTCGGACTGACTGGTGGACGTTTTCGGAGTTTTCTCCTATATGACAATCAAATGCGGGGCAGTTACCTTGCAAGTCCTCATTTCATATTTCGGATTATTAAATGTGCATTTTATTTTCAAGAATTTGATTTGTTAAGTTAAAAATATTAACTAAGACAGTTCTTCGAATTTTAAAAAAATTAAAAATAATGCTCTCTTCCATTTTAAGATTAAATTAGTTTCTGGTTAACCATCTAAACAATTATCTGCCAAATTAGAGTCTTTTCACCATATCATACAGAACAGAATGCATAAATTTAATCACTTAAAATAAAATGTATTCATGAGGGAAAGGATAAACGAAATATTTTTACATATAAAACAAAATTTAAAAATTAAATACATATAATCATAAACTCACATAAATTATCAAAATATTTTTAAGCAGCAAACAGTTTATACAAAAATAATCATATGCATATTATTTATTTTCTGCTAGCATAATTAATAAAGATACAATATAGCAAATTCTTAGAAGAAGAAGAAACTTAAAAAACTTTTACTTTTTTAAAATTCAAATGCAATTATTGTTTTATTGTATTATTGTTGTTATAGTAGAATTAAAAATCTGTAACAGGAATATCTCCTCCCCTCATTCTTGACACTTCAGCCTACAGATTTTTCATGTCTGTATTGCATAGAGCTACAGATATACAGGCATTGAAAGTCCATTTAATGCATATCTGACAAAGACAATGTTTAGAAAGGTAAATTTTGTACACATTTATACTTCAAACGTTTTTATTTTAATTATATATATAAATATATACTATCGTGTTCATTTTTTGAATTATAAGTATCATCTATGCTTACAAGCTCTTTACAAGCTCGTATATATTTTATATAGGCTCGATATCTACAAGCTAGTAAAGGAGATGTTATAATTGATTTTTATAATCTGTTGATTTTAATAACGTTTAATAATTGTTACTGATTTTAAGAATTGTTTCTCTGAATTGTGAGAGAAAAATGTATACTCACATGAGCCATATTTAGAATTTTAGTTCCACATATGTAGACATCATTAATGCTCAAACTTGTTTTTAAAATGCAATATTTTATTATTATTATTTCAATAATATCGATTATGTTTTAATTTACCAAAAAGTCTATACTCTTAAAAACAATGTGGTATTGGACCCCTTATACGTTAAAATTCTTAAGTTAAATTTTGTCATAAAATTAATTTGAAATTTGATGATTTTTTTTTAAATTTGTGGTTCTATGAAACGGTTATTGTATAAATAAAAATTGCATTACAAAATTACATTTCACAGCAATTTTTTAGATTTTTTTTTCAGATTTACCTTTTTTTTTTTTTGCTAATGTAATAAATGGGAAAAGTAATTCTCAAAATCCAGGGGCGGAATTAAAGTGTTTTCTAAGTCAGTAAATTCTTAACGTACGGAAGACCAAACACAACGTGGTAAAACACGTGCGTTTATATAAACACGTGTTGTGGTACGCGTGAGTAGTGTTCTATTTGCGCCTCATGGAAATACATATTTAGTGAAAGAACACACTTTCATTGCGACAATGGATAGTTTTCATAGAAAACGGAAGCGATGTTTTGTCTTCCCCAGTCTCTGGTTATTCGTAAGGAAAACTTCTGTCTGGATTATTCCTCCGTGAATTTATTTTTTTTCTTTTTAAATAAATTGATCAAGCAATTCCGTTATTGAAATGCAGTATTTCATGTAAACACAAACGTGCTTACTGTAAACTTAACGCAAATACGTAAAGTAAACACCATGATTCATTATAAATCTGCATCCATTTCCTGAATGTACTTTTCTAACTGCTTAATAATTGTGATTAAATATAAGATAATTATATGTGAAAAATTCAAATATGTTTATTTTTAACTACTCATATTTGAACTGAAGTATTCAAAATATGTATCTATTTCCAAACATTTGTCGTGACGTCATTTGCTATTGCTATGGTACATTTGAAGCAGATTCAAAATTACTGAAATTTGTTACATAGAAGATTATACTACACTGCCTTCACAAGAGGAATATAAACTTTTCTAGTTGACATTTGAAAGGAACTGAGAAACATTTGCACACGAGCAAAATCTTGCAAACATCAATGCAGCCCTTTCTCCAAAAACAAAATCTTACGTTAATCTACTGTTTTAATAGAAATTAGTTAAATGAACTAGAACTTCTATAAACTTTTGTGCCTCCATTTATTCGAAAGCAGCAAGATTCAGTTCTTGAATCTATACTGCTTCAGATTCAGTTCCTGAATCCGTACTTCTTCTGAATCAGTTCTTGAATCCGTACTTCTTCAGATTCAGTTCTTGAACACGTGCTTGTTCCTAAGCAGCACGATTTACTTCTTGAGTACATATGTACTGCTTCCACAGTATGACTCAGATCTCAGCAACTTCTCCTAAAGTAGCAAGAATCGGTCATTAAAACCGGAACTCTTCCGAAGCAGAATGATTCAATTCTACCAAAGTAGATTCAAATCGTTAAACTGTGATTTTTCCCGGAAAAATTACACCATGTACGCTTCCAGCTTGTGACACAAATCAAATATTTCATTTGACACATACTTACACATTTCATTTTATTGCTTGTGTTCTCTTGATAATTTTTATTATAAACTATAAGTTATATATTTTTATTAATACAAAAAGCTGCATATTTTTATTTAAAGATTAAAATTTTTAACTTTATTTTTTAACAGATAAAATTTCTCTGAAAGAAATTTTTCTTTTAGTTACTGTGCTTATTATTGTTGTGTACGAAATTTAATCACAGTGTTAATTTAATGTGTTTTAAATTTAATGTGTACAAAATTTACCTTTCTAAACACTGTCCTACTCAAATATGCATTAAATCTACTCAAGAAATTACTGAATATAAATGGCTAAGAATAGATGTATAACATATATAGATGTGGATATTTTTGGATAGATGTTTTGAAATTAATATCCATTTTGTTTGTATATATTTAAATTCATAATTTTTATCAATATTATGATTTACTTTTCAAATGACTTTTACTGTTTTATGTACTTAATGTATTAGAATCACTGAAAAATATTTATTGTATGCTGAAAAATTAATAGAAGACAGCCATTATTTCAGTCCATTTCTTCGTATATAAAAGTATGTTATTTATATTTCCTTCCTTTTGCTTATCAAATGAACGAAATTATTTTTTACATCATTTAACGCACATTTAACTAATATTTAAAACTTTTGAAAACAGAATGTAAATGAGTAAACATACTCATTAAGTTTAGTAGATTTAGGCGTAATTAAAAAAAGCAGTACAATTTTTGGGACTAGATAAATGGACAGTAAAATGTATATAACACTTTTCTTTTAAATAATTTCCTGGTTTTCCACAGTATAAATAAATTAATAAATTAAACTGATTTTGTTGTAACGCATCGTTGCATCTTATTATGCTACAGCTATATTCCTTTTATACGGAATTTCATTTGATTTTTCAATTTATATCGTCTAACTTATCGACATGATACGAGTCTCACATTGAGAAATATTGTATAAATTAACAATGATTACTTAGTTGGCAAAATAAGAATGACTGTATGAATGTTTAAAATTGCACTGTTTGCATATGTAATACAAATCATTTAAAATTTCAAAAATTATTATAATGGAATAATGATATGATATTAATCATCAAACCAATTATTTTATAAATTATTCAGAAATTATCCAAAAAATTAGAAATCAAAATTAGAAAACATAGAACTTAAAGTATTAAACTACGGGATTAAATTACGGGACAAATAAATTACAAATAAATTACGGGACATTTAATAAATTTTACATTTAAAAGTAAAAAAACTAACAATTTTTGTGATTAATAAATAGCGCCGCGTAAAATCAGTAGAAATATTTAAATATATAATTTACAAACATAAAAATGTATAATTTATAAAAATTATAATTTATTAATGTTAAAACATATGAGTCAATCTGCGTATGAAATATTTCTAGTTAAAAAACTAGAATCATCACATTATATTTATATCAGATATATCAGCTACATTATATTTATTTATCATATATTCATTTCTGCATTATATTTATTATATATACAACTACATGATATTTATTTATTTACATTACATTATATTTATGTTTCATACATAAATATCTACATTTCGGTTAATTTAACGATTAAAAAGTGTGTTTTCCTCCTACCATTTATAAGTGTTAAATTATGAATTTTATCCAAAATAAGAGATGGAATTAAATTCATCTGTTCTTTTAAAAAGAAATGTTCAAATATTAAATTAATCAAATTACTCAACTAATTTAAATTATTCATATAAATTGTATTATAGTTTATTTTTTATGATTTTTAGGTTTCTCTATTTTAAGAACTTATTTAATAGTAGAACATAAATAAAATATTCTTTCTTTTACTTAAAGTTTCTGTTTAGAATTTACCCAAGAAATGCTTTTTTTTTTTTAATTTTTTCGAAAATATTTATTCAATTAATATCACTTGAAAAATTTTAAAATTAATTTTAAACTAATAATAATTACCAATAAAATATCGAAACTCGTTTTATTTTAAAGAACTTCTACTTTTAATAAATAGTCACATCATGTCGAGTTTTAAAAATTATTTTTGACTACTAATATGATATGTTCCAATTCTATATTTAATAGATAGAAATTATGTGTTGAATTTTCCGAAAATGACTATTATGTTTCTAATTTTAAATTTTAATTTCATATCTGTGATGGTATAATTTATTTACATGTCTATCGAAATTTATACATGTATTAATAATATTATGCGATTTTCCTAACTGTATAAAAAGTGAATAAAAGTATAATTTTTTTTTAAAATACCAAACTAATATTTTTTGCCATATATCAAAAATATTTAATTTTTTTTTTTACCAAACTAAATATTTTTTTTTACATACCAATTTCCAAATTCATTTTGGAAACTGGTATGTAATTTAAACAAAAAATTTTTTAAATAAAAAAATTTTAAAAGAGGTCTAAAAACATCTTAAAAATTGTGATTAAAATAATCAAAAAATATTTTTTTAAGGGGAAAAAAACAACCTAACTCTTTTAAAGCATCAAAAAAAGAAATTTAATTCATTTTGCTTTTCTTAAAATTAAAATGGTGGCAATGGTAAATTAAACCCAAATATTTTTAATATGCTTTATATAATTTATTCAATACTTATGTGGTAAAAAAATTATTCAAACATATTAAAATAGAATTAACATCAATTCTCGTGTAAGTAACTGAGAAAAAAATTAGAATAAATTAATTACTGTTATTATATACAGATAAAGTTTATTAATGTGTAATCTGAAAATGACATTAAAAACAGACATTTATTGTTTAAAATAATTCAAGAAAAAAAAGTTATACCTTGGTATATAAAATGAAGCTCAAGATACCATTGAATAAGTTATATATAGCACATTAAAAATATTTGGGTTTAATTTATTGTTGCCAACCTTTTAATTTAAAAAAGGCAAAATCAATTAAATTTCCTTTTTTCAAATGCTTTAAATAAGTTAGGTTGGTTAGAATGTTAAATGATGAAGGGTAGATAATTTGTAATCTACTTTTTATAAAATGTATTAGAAACAATTCAATTGCAAAGTAAATTAAACACTAATTGAAATCTTTGAGAATGAATTTGTTCTAGACAAAAAAAAAAAAAAAAAAAAAAAAAAAATACATTTCTGCTAAATTATTAGAAAATTCTTGATTCTCTCTCCCACGATACATGACGTGAGAAGCTACCGTTTCGTTACCTACTGGAAAATGAATAGGAAATAAATACGAAATAGCAACAGTCCTTTTACTTTTACACACTTTCTAAGAGACATTTGGATCAGCGAGATTATTCTGCGGTGTTCTAATATATTAGGATTCTACTTTTGTTTCTCTTCCTTTCTTCTTTTTCGTTGGAAGAGTGTGGGAGGGGGAGATTTTTATCTACATCACCCCCTCCCTCCTGCATCTGGCCGTTTTTCGAAATTGAAAGAGGGTGAATCCTAAATTTTTGTATTCCCTCAGCCGCAAATGAAAATATTAAAAAACGTCACCTGGTCGACTACACGCGCGAGCATTTCTCCCGCCCTGAAGAAATTGGAAACGTGGCTTCTTTTATTTTGCAATACTTTACGTGCATCCAAGGTTGACCATTGATATTTTGCAAGGGTAAGAATTGAAACAAAATATTTAGACAACAAACTTGTTAATAAAATATTTAAAACTTCTGATAGATAATACATCCAGAGGAACTTTAGTATGCAAATTAGAATTTGTTTGGGATCTGAATAAAAAATTCACTGTTAATAAAAACAAGGTTTTTTTTTATAATGACCATTTAAATAATGGGAATAAAATATGAAGAAATGAACTGCCATACTTTTTTCTAGGTAGTGAAAACTTGAGATGAGTACAAATTAAGATAATATTTGCACAAGAATATTTTACTAACCGTTTACATTAATAACATAAAGAAATATTTGCCCAGCATTTTAATTTTAATTTGTAAATATACTTAAAAATGAGCTTGATGTCCGAGTGGTGCCACAGGTTTCGGGTTCGAGTCCCGGCAATGCCATGAATGCTTATAGGGGTTCAGAATCCACTTTAAATCACAGGTCCCGTTCTAATATGACTTTTGGGCGTAGGGCTGGCAACCCTACCCTGTAAGAAGAAAACATCTTCTATCTCGAAATCTGCAGGCGGCTTTGATCCACCATGGGGCTGTACTACCAGGGAGTTAGTTAACATTTATCAAGGTGTCTACCATATCTTAATATATCATTTCTATACTTACTTCCGATTGTAACGTTTTGACTGTTATTCACAACACTTATTGCGATGACTCGGTGCATTTAGGGCATTTATTGTATTAGGTCTCGGTCTCATATAAATGTAGCCTTCTACCTACGGGTGCTCCATCACAGCAAAAGTTGCCCCTTTTCCATCAACAATGAGTCCACACGGGTTCGTGAGCGTAGGCTAGATGACTACCAAGTGGGATAAGAAACAACAGCAATAAGAACAGAATTTGTTCTTTAGGACTGGAATGTTATATCAGTTAGTTGCACACTAAAAAAAAATCTTGTAGATAATATTTCAAAATGTCAGGCATTATCAACTTAGGTTATTATCTACTTTAAAACCAGGTGTGTAACAGATTCAGTGTTATTCAGGGTATAAATTTCATCTACATTTTGTCTTTTTTAACCAATTATTTTAAAATTTTAATTATTTAAGATAAAATATTTATTTAATATAAATATTTTAATTATATTATATTGTTAATTTTATATTAATATTTTATTATTATATATTATAGTTTTTTAATAAATATTTCGGCATTTTTTTATTTCTAAAAAGTTTTACAGATAAAATAAAAATATAAAAGTAAATAAATAGTAAGCAAAATATAAAACTCAATACATAATATAAATTTAATATATATTAATAAGCAAATGAAAAGTTTCGAAATAAGTAAAATATTATTTGATCATTTGTTACTTTATTTTTATGATATGTTAAAAAAAAAAAAAAAAAAAAAAAAAAAAATTGGTTTTAGTTGTTGAAATAATTGTTAAGCATAAAAATATTATATCGGTAGCTATTTTCATATGTACAATCTAGAAGATTGTAAATAAATCAATACAAATATTTTAATTAATTCTTTAGATTTTTTTTGTGATGTTCCTAAAATAATTTAACAACATAACATCAAAAATATTTTAGAAACATAATTATCTATTAATTTTGTATATAATATGAAAATATCAATTGTTAATGTTAATCGAAAAAGTATTATTGAATAAAAAAAAATGTTTGTTTTGTATATTTTGTACATATTTAATAATTACTGCTGTTTTTTAAATACAATAAACTTTTACTAGATGTTTATATTCATAATTTGAAACAAAAAATTAACAACAATAAATTGCAATAAATATTTACGTTGCATAAATATTATCATTCTGTTTTTAATTTTGCAACAAAAACTGTGCAAATGTTGTAACGCTTTTAATACAATAAATAATAAGCGAAAAATGAACATTAACTTTGTTTAAGTAGTTAAAATTATTAAATTCTACTAGAAGTGTAGAATAGTTGCCATATTAAAAAATGACAACTCTATGGACTTTACAAAAAATAATAATTCCGTTAAATGGGCAACTTAGGATAATTATTCCTTATGTAAGAATGAACGAAATGTTATACAGTTTTTGCGTGGATTTTAAAGCAATCTTCCTATGGATGTAATAATAAACATTAGTTTTTTTTTATGGATTTCTGTTTTAAAAGTAAGGTTGGTTAATTACAGATAATTCATATGCCATAGCAACAAGGTAAGTTGTAATCAAAACTGATTGCTCTTTGGATGTTATCAATGCCATTGGATGCTGTTGATGTGACAAGAAAGTTCGAAAAGCTGTGATCTAATCAAACTTATCAATATTTGAGCCTTAATATATCCGTTACAAATGATCTTCTAAAAGCTCAAAGGCTCTTCCGATTTCCCAGTGTACAATAAACAGATAGCCACATTTAGAGAACTTGGCCATGACCTTGAACTGACATTAAAAATTCTGTCAAGGCTTCATGACTCGAAAATTCCTTTTCTTTACGGATACTGCCTTTCGTCTACATTTTTCTCTTACAGTCAAAAGCATTTTTTATTTCTTTTCAGTTTATTTTTTATTTCATTTTATAATTAAAATTAAATTGAAAACTGTCTAAAAGGACAATGTGTTAAGTTTGTTCAAATCCTGGTACCAATGAAAAAACGTTTAATACATAGAATTATTATTAGTCTATTAAATATGTATTGCAAAAATTTATATACAAAACAGCAATACTTTAAGAAAATTATTATAGTAATAGATTAAATATATCTTGGATTTAATCTAATTATTTTTTAGAAATAAACCGTAACTTATGTTGCATGCGTACATGAAAAAACAGATTCATTACTATGATTTCATTTCTTACAATTTGCATATTATCAGCATATATTTTACTATAAAATTTTCTGCTATCATAGAAAAATATTTATCTCAATAGAAAAAAAAAGATACCAATTTTTTGTAGTTTAACAACAATTAATATATTTTAATATAAAATTTTCTGGTATCATAAAAAAAAATATTTATCTCAATAGATAAAAAAACAATTTTTGTAGTTTAACAATAATATGTTTTAATATAAAATTTTCTGGTATCATTGAAAAATATTTATCTGAATAGAAAAAAGATACCAGTTTTTAACAAAAATTAAACGATTTCATCAATATTTGACAAATAAAAATTCATAAAATAATTGTAATACATTATAAAAATCTAAATAATTAGATAATAAGAACTAAAGAATTAATATAATGTCATAAATCAGTAAATCATCAGAATTCGAGGAAATCTTTATATGTCTCATGATTTGTTTGAATAAATAGAGGTAAAAATGAGCGTATAAAAATATTTTCCCAGAAATATTTTGCTTGGTACATTTTCTTTTTTTTTTATCTTTTATTTATTTTCTTTTATCTATTTTTCAGTGTTTTTTTAGAATTTTTTCTCCTTGTAAAAAAATTCATTCAATTATCTATTGCGAGATAGAGTTTTAAATGAATAGCTAAAATGAAACCGAAATGACGTAATAACAAGATTTTTCTGTGAAAGAGCAGAACATCACGCTTCATTTTTTTCTCGTGAAATTTTTTTTCTGGTAGTTGAAGGTAAATATTTTGAAACTGTGGTAGGGACATATTTTTTTTCGTATTGAAAGAAAAATGTTTGTTTGACAATTACATGCTTAATTCCAGCCTCCTACGCTTATATTTTGGCACATTGATACTTTTTAATTTTTTGTCTGCCAATCTTGTAAGACTTTAAAAAAATGCATGTTTGACTGAGAAACGCATGTAAACCTTTAAAACATTGTGAACTTTTTTCTCTTATTTATTTTACTTTGAAAAAGGCTATAATACAATTTAAAAGATTATATAATACAGATGGGAAAATAAGCAAAAAATTCAGTGAGGGTCTAAAATGAATGGATTATTTATATTTGGTACGTTTATTTTTCTTATAAATATTCAAAATGTTTTTATTATTTAAAAAAAAAAATTATTCAAAAACATCTCTTATTACGTAAATCTCCTAATAAAAAAGTGTTCACATCTTTTTCAACAATAAATTAATTTTTGCTTATTTATTTCTTGAAAAAAATACTGTTGTTTTAATAATGTTTTAAACGTTTATAAATGCATAGAACAAAAATGCAAATATTTTTAAAATTTCTGAGGCGCATTATAAATACAGAAAATTTAATTTCTTAATATTCTTTTCGCATATTTCATATCTTGATTTAAATCAATATTTTTTTTATCCTAAAATGCCAATCATTAATTTTTAAAAATATTGTTAAAATTATGAACAGAATCACTTCAATTTTTAAAAATGGGTAGGTATTTAATTTTAAATTACTTTAAAATCTTTTATTATTAAAATTAATCACACAGTTTTTAATTAAATATTTTCGTGTAAATAGATTATCAAAACCAATTTCGCATCATTCCTACAATTTGAATCCAACGATATAGAGATGGATTAAAAATTTAATTATGTATACAATACTTTTCTGATACAAATTAAGCATCCGACACAACCCTTTTGTGCTAAAGACTTTTTAAAAGACTTCTTCTTCTTAACTTCAATTTTAATTGTTAAACAGCACGAAAGCGGTTTAACTTCCTTTTTTTTTTTCTTTCATTCCATTCGAGCCCAGCGTGGAAAAAGTTTTGAAATATGGGAAAAGAAAAACTAATATTGGCTCACTATTTTCCAGTTATGAGGAAATCGATTTTTTGGGAAGCGGATACCCTACCGTGGAAGCATTATACTTCGAGACTCTCATACACACAAATACCTGCTTTGCACTCTCAAAACGACGGAGGGAACAAAAGATTTTCGATCTTTCAAAAAACCGATCGATACTCGATGCCGATTGCTTGTCTTGGTTCAAACTTGGAGAGTATTAAAATCTTTAAAAACATGTATCACAAATAACATCCTTTTAAAAACATTGCTCGTAGCTTTTAAAAATTTAGTAAATATTTTTTAAATAGTATTAAGAGATACTACCCAGGTATTGCAAGGTTACAAAAAATTTTAAAAAAAATGTTTTTGTACAATTTTTTAAAAAATGTATCTGTGCTGAGTTAAAAGTTAGAGATTGGCATTAAATAATATAAATTGTTTAAATGTAGCAAAAATGTAAATGTCCAAGAATTCCAAAAAATTTCTTTCATATGAAATCCGTTAGCATTTATTTATGAATATATAATAGTGTTTGTTTGGACAATGAATTGAAATTTGATATTGTGATTGTTTTTTATATTTTTTACAATAATAGTACCAATAATGTTTAAGTCTGGCGCCATCTAGTGGCGGGAAAATCTGATGGCAATAAAAATAAGATTTTTATTTTATTAAAATATTATTAATTTTTTTCATATTCAGAAAAATAACTGAATATTTAAGTGTTATGATTATTTAGTTATGCTGGAAAGTACACACACGCATACATACATACACACACACCCAAATTATCCCAAACTTTTTATTTTTGCCCGCCGTCTTCTTAAGCAAGCAAAAACTTTTTCACACCAATTGCGACATTTTTCATATTTTTAAATACTCTTTTAGCTTTGATGATTTCATTTTGTATTAGAAATATAAAAAGAAAGGTTTCTTTTAGTTCCAAATTTAAATTATTGTTGTTATAGTTTCAAAATATTATTATTGCTGCTGTTGTCATATCTCCTGAAAATCAAATATTTTGGTGCTCCCGAATAATATTGGCTGTGTTGATTGCCCGATCAGAGTATAAATCCTCTTCCGAGGTGTCCAGACAATGTATGTCGGCTGCAACAGCTGGGAAATCAAAGACACGACGAGGAATAAACGCAGAAATGTGCATATTTTTGCGGTGCTTCCTCCTTAATCTTGTGAAAGTAGTAACTGTTTTTCTGTCGACATTTAGTTCTGTAATTTGGTATTTAGTTTTAATCTTAGAAGGAATTAGTTTAGAGTTTGCCAAGGCAGTTGCATTTGGAAAGGAAGTAGGAATGTTAGTCCGATCCACATTTCTGGCATTCTTCGACAAAGAATCTGCAATTTCCTTCAGTTCCAAATCCACATGAACGGGGATCCATTACAGGATACACATTATATGCAGTCAGTGGATCTGTTCTAAAAGAGATATAATGTTCAAGATCATACTTGGAAAACATTTATTAAGAGACTTACGGCAGACCTTGAGTCAGTGAAGATAGTAATTATATTCATTTGTTGTGATGGAGGCAGACTAAGATACTTCTCAAGTGCCTTTGAATGACCAGCAATTCTCCTGTGAAGTTTGATATAATTTTTTCAGGACCGACAGCAATTTCAGTTCTTTGCCCATCGCATGCAAAGCATATCCGGCACCTCTGTTATAAAACGTTGAGTCGAATAAATCATTATTATTAGATACAATGAATTAATTGAGCTGAACTGTAACAATAACTATAAAAAAATTTCTTAATTTATTATTTCAAAAATAATGCAAAATTTTAATTTAATCAACGATTTCAGGTCCACAAAAAAGCTGTATTTTATTTATTATTTTTACATTACATTATGGTAATATATTTCTTATTTTTAGGAAATATGTCACATCATCTTTGCCCTTTCTACTTCGGGGATCACGTCTTACAGTTTGAGAATTACTGGTATGACTTTTTTTCCATTTTTATAAAATACAATTTTTTAATTGAATTTTACATAAAAAAATTCTTGTGTACCACAAAGTATCAGAGTCTTTCAGAAGTCAGTAACAAATAAAACAATGACAAAATAATAAATATATCAAATGTATGGTAAATTTAAAAGGATACAAGACGTTGCAAATGAGTAAGAGAAAAAAAAGAGAGAGAAAGGATTTAAAAAGCATCAAAGTAAGAATTTACAAAAGGATTATTAAGAAGTTGACAAAAGTTTGGTGGCCATTTGACTTTTTGGAGTATTAATTCTTTGCTTAAAATTTTTCTAGGATGTTCATGCCTGGAACAACTAAAAGAATGTTATTCTGTACTTCAATAAAATGTCAGTTCCAAATATCAGTTCAATACAATTTAAGGCTGTTTAAATGAGTTAAAACTACTATGTCCAGTAATAAATCGAGTGATTGTGAAATAAGTAAAACAATTATGAGCTCTAAACCTTTGGAGAATAGAGGGAAAGTATTTCCTCGTGATAGAGGCATTGGATGATTCTATGTATTCCACAAATTATTGATTTTGTGTTTAAAATATGGTTTTAGTATATTAGCATTAATTGAAATAAACTGTCAGTTCTTCGTGATTCATGCGCGAACAATCAGATCTTAATGATTCATGAGCGAGCAGTCAGCTCTTCATGATTCATGTGCAAACAGTCAGCTCTTTCATTGCTGAATATTCCTGTATGTCCACGAACAAAGGAAAAAAATACGATTACGATTTGTTCAGTAAAGATACTAAGAATTTTTTTTAATATTAATGCTATTATTATTGTGCGATGTAATATTTTTCAGCTATTTTAAAAAATAATTCATTATAATTATTAAATATTTTTGTGATTTAATTTCAATTGCATTAAAATTATTTTAACACAGTTTTATTTTGAAAGATATTTATCCTATTTTAAATTTGTTTTACTACAATATTTCATCTAAAATATGATTTGAATCAATTAATTTCAACTTTTATCTTAAATTATTGAGAAATATCTCTTTATAATATTCATAGGTTTTAAACCAAAAAGAGATATAAATTAAATGAAACTTTGAAATTTAATTATTTTCAACATTATTTCGTTCTTCGTGCTGAAAAGAGTGTGTTTTCATACATAAACTAAAGTTGTAATCATTTACGCAGTACAAATATATTTAAAAAATAACTGAACATTTTTACTTGTATTTCAACTAAAATTATAAACTTTGAATTAAGAATTTAATTTTATGGGGGAATAATTCCTCAAGGATACAATTATTAAGCAAAAAAAATTATATTAAAATTTTTAATAAAATAAATTAAAATTATTTATATTAAAAAGAACGGTAAAAATGTATACGTTAATAAACTACATGAAGCTCTGTAGGGACAAAGGGACCATATATCTATCCAATATGCAAATAATGAGACTTGAACAAATTGAAATATTTAAATTAGAGAAAGTAAAATCAGAAAAAAAAGAGAACAAAATAAATGTATATCTGTAAATCCTTTCTTGAACCTGAAATAAAATATTTCGACAAAATCATTTCTAATCGAAAAGATCATGGATTTCTGGTCCGGGTGACACATGTAAGCTAGACTTCAAGGAAACTAACTGTCTATGAACTCTTTAAAGATTCGATGGTAATTCTGAAAGCATGTATTTCTTTTGACATACATGAAGAGGTTTTTTCAGTTTTTTTCCTTATACTGCATGCGGATCAATTACCACTTACTAATTTACTAAAATCACTCCTTAACGATAAATTTTCACTGAAAATCTTTCCTATGCAGTTCAATTATCACAATAAAATCTTCCTATATGGGTTCAATATCACTTTAAATTGTTCTTTTACGCTCAATTATTTACCCCTGTAAATCCTTCCAGAAGATTACACCACTCTTTTCCATCTGCCAGAGACTATTCGTGGTTTTCTATATTTCTGTCAAGGACTATTTATGATAAATTCTTTGATATATAAGAAAAATTGAACCCCCCCCAACAAGATTTGAAATTGCTCTTGTCCAGGTAACAGGGCAGGCCAAAGTTCAAAGACACTAGCCTTTGAACCCGTTAAAGATGTGTGTTACAGTCACAAGATTTCAAAAATTGAGAAATTATATGGTAATTCTGAAAGCAGGTATTTCCATCGACAGTGGGATTGCCTGAAGAGGTTTTTTCAGTATTTTCCTTATACCTCATGCGGAATAATTACTGTTAATTACTGGATTAATCACTGTAAATCATTTTTAACTGTCAATTTTTACTGTAAATCTTTCCTATACAATTCAATTATAACTATAAAATCTTCTTATACTGGTCCATTATCATTATAAATTCTTCCTTAACGGACAATTATTTGCCATTGTAAATTCTTCCCGAAGCTTTAACTACTCTTTTCCATCTGTCAAAGACTATTCGTGATTTTTTATGTGTCTGTCAAGGACTATTTATGATATATTATTTGATATTAAGAATAATTGAAAAAAATAAACTACAAGATTTGAAACTGCTTCATTTAGAAGATGATTAAGTAACTCTACCTTGTGCAAACGGTCTAAATTATTTATTCTTGTGTTGATCAGAAGCATTTTTCCTTCATATTGTCCATATAAATGAAAAGTTTACCTGGTTAGAATTATTATTTAAATTTATATGTAAAATCACATTACTCCTTCTAATGTAACTGCTGATAGTGTATATCATTTAGCAATTTTCCACAAGTACATCTAGTAAATTCCTTTATGCTAAATTATTGTATAGCATCTAATGTCCCTACGAGGATCGTTACTCTTTACTGCTAAAGTTCTTAAAAAATGTTTCCAAATTATTGACTTTTCTTTTTAATTAAAATTATTTAGATCATTGTCGTCTGATTACCATTTTCATTGTTTCATTAACTAAGGTTCAGTTTGTCTCTCTACGGTTATTTTTTTGCACACTTTAGGCTAATTAGGCCGGGACTTACGGTTTAACGGGGATTCCGAACCACTAATAAATATCCATATAGGATACCACCTTGACGCCTATGGTTGCAAAGGGCAGAGTGCTAGTCAATTGGCCATTAGGCCGCATCATTAACTTAGGAGATAATAAGCAAAATGAAAAATTATGATTTGGTGAATTTCGCAATAATTTAAGTGAGTGTACAGATATTTTTGCACTTTGAGTGGCAGCAATTATTTATATAATCGACAAACAGTCTTAAAGTTGAGTGATAATGTTCTTAACGGTACGAGTAAAAGCATTAAAATATGTAAAACAAAACCGATACGAATTATTTATTGAAAATAGGAAAATACCGTATAGCAAACACTAGCAGAGATTGTCGAAATGAAAATTTTTAAATAATAGCAATTCCTCATGATCGCATAAAATTTGTATGTGTATTTGTCTTATCTATAAATTAGTAATATCTGTTCGAGAAAATATTCAGATAACGATTTTAATCGCTTAATAACAGAAGGTAAAAAAAGAAAAACATTTGCAAATTTGTCATAGGTTCAAAAAATTAGTTTATATTATTTCTTATCCTTGTTAGAAATACTCGATTTTCAAGGGAAAGAAATGATAATATCCTTAAATATCAGCCAGTTGTTTTCTTGGTTATTAAATAAAATTCTCTATTTTTCTTGAAAGCTGGCACTATTTTCTCAAATTCGACGGGAGATTTTTAGTTGCTCAAAGTTAATTAAGTGATGGATAAAAAATGGCTTTTTTAAAAACAGCTTTTTAAATTTTTCCATAGTTTGCAGTTAATCCAAATATTTTCTTATTTTCCGTAGTAACTATGAGAAATGCGTAGTAATTGGTACATCTGATTATAAAAGTAGTCAATATAATACATTGGGCAATCTCTGATGGATGGAAAGGAGTGGTTTGGGCAGCTAAAAGCTTTAGACATTATGCTTAAGTTTAAATCATGGGGTAAATGAAAATTGTATACGTTAAATATAGCGCATATAAATATTATAAATAAGCATGTGGGGCGTTAGCGTTTTCAGTTAGTGTGTTGATTCCAATATAACAAATTCTCTATTGCTGTATCTGATTTACTTTATCTATAGTAATTATTTATAATTAAGTACAGAGTTTACTAAAATCTACAGAGTTTTAAGTTAAGCATATTAAAATGCTGCATATCAATATAATTCTTGTTCTTCATTGGCACAATAGCCCAATGGTGGGCCAAAGCAGTCTGCCTACAGACAGATTTCGAGATTCGACTCCGACCTAAGGTTTAAAGTGGATTCCGAACCACTACGAATATCCATTGCACCGTCGGCCCTCGAGCCTGAAACTTGTGGTACCGAGCGCCTGAGTTCTAGTCACTCGGCCATCAGGCTCATCAATATAATTAAAGAATTTTTTTATTTTTAAAAAGTCCCCCTTAACATTGGTTTATGTGCATTGGTTTACACGCAAAATGTGCAATATATCTTTAAGTATCACTACCCTTTATTGTTTTAGAGAAATGTTATACAAATTAAAACTCGATACACTATGTTTTAACACGAGATATAAACTTTATTAAAATATGCATTCAAACACATTTGAATGCGATTTTGTTCGTGTTCATCTTTTATAATCGATTACTTTTTATTCTTTTTAAATATAGTACTGTAATAAAAGCATTAAAAGTTTTTGTTTAATTTTAGTGTAACAATTTATTTTATATTTAAGTTATTTTATATAAGTTCTTAATTAAAGTTTATGAGAAACATCAGTGCATTCCAATTCAGATAATTCAGTTGCTCATTACCTAAAAAAATTGCGAAATTTGGTGTGAATTCGAATTTTAAGTACAGTGCGTTACTTATTTATATTTCACTAACAAGAGTAAATTTTTCACCCTTTTAACAACAGTTTTCATCGAGCAACTTCTCTCTAAAAATAAACATGTGTTACTTTTACTCTCGTTTCGATTTGTTTTTGAAAAAGAAAATTTCAATAAATTATATTTAGAATGTCAGCTCGTCGAAACTTGGGTTTCAGGGAAGCAGCCTTCTAGTGGAGGATTTTCAAAAATAGATCTTCTTCTTAGCATGGAAAAGAGAACGGCAAATCTTCAAGCGAGCGCAGCAACTGCCAGCTATAAATTAATGTCACCCAATGAGTTTTTTGGGAGGGTTAGGCTGAGAGACGAACAAAAACATTTCACAATTTTAGAACTTGAGGGTTTCAACAGTCAACCGGTGAAACCCTATAGCCAGCATCCCCGTAATGGATGGTTAGCTCTTCAAAACAAGAAGCTCCCTACCCTTTGTCTCTGAATGGTGCCATCCATTATCTAATGCTTGGAATCTGAATGGACATTTAAAACACCCAGACGGATTACAATGAATCATTTTTCATTTGGAAAACAAAACAAAAAAAAGCTCCTCAATTATCAATTAGATAAAGTTTCTGGTTTTATACAATTTTCTTTTTAAAAAAAAATAACCAGCGTTAAATGCTCAGTGATTTATATGAATTCAATAGGAAATTCATATTTTTTTCTATAATATTACATTTTTACCGTTGTTTTCATTTTTTTCATTGGCATTTTGTTTTATGTGCTTAAAATTGCAATTTTATCCTTAAATATGTGAAAATTACCATTTAAAATGACCAATTTTAATATTTTTGAAACAAAAAAGGAGGTAACTTTTAAGGGTAGGCTTTGAAAGGTTTACGTTGATATTTTTATACCTCTTTTTAACTACACCATTTATATTTAATTCAAGATAATAATGTAAAAAGCGGGGCCTTATAGCCAAGTAACTAGCGCTGTGGTGTCGGTGGCGCAGGGTTCGACTCACGGTGGTACCAAAGATGTTTTGTAGTGGTTCGGCATCCACTTTGAATCGTAGGTCCTGGTTTAACATGGCTGTAGAACGTTGGATGTAAGACTGACGACTCTACTCCGTAAAAAGAAAAACATCTCGTCTCGAAATCTACCAGTAGATAGACGGCCTTGGTTGACCATGGGGTTGTTGCGCCAATGATGATGATGAATATAAAAAAAAATATAATATTATTGATTTTATAAAGAAAAAAATATTAAAAAACAAATAGTTTTTTATGTATTTGATAAACACTTTTACTTTTTGAAATTTTCTCTGTTTTGTTACATGTTTTAATTCTATTTTTATTTCATGTTGATTAATGAAACTGCTATACTTTATACTTCAAACCAAAAAAATTTTCAAGAAAATACAAAAAAACATTCTCAAATATTTTCAACCATTTTAGGCTTAAAATTAGTAAATATTTAGTGATGATTTCATCCTTAAATATGCGAAAATTAAAATTTAAAATGACCCATTTTAATATTTTTGAAAAAGTTGCTTATGTAGATATTTTTATGTCTCCTATTAATATATTTATTTAATTCTAAGATATAACATAAACATTATATTATTATTGATTTTATAAAGAAAAAAATTACGTCTTTTGTATATTTATTAACCTTACTTGTTGACATATCAGCGGGAATTTTTTTTTAAATTTGTATAACAAAAGGGTTTTTCAAGATTCAGATTTTTTTTTTTACTTTAAATTTTCTCTATTATGTTAGAGACTTCTCTCTTTTTTTGATTGCGGTGTGTAAAGATTTAACCATTTTGAAAAGTTCAATATATTTTTTGTTGACATTACAAAAGTATGTACTAGTTCAGAGACCGTAATCGTAGATCCCGGTCTAATATGATTGACAAACGTTTGGCTGACAAACCTACCCTGTAAAAAGAAACCATCTCCTGTCTCAAAATCTGCCAATAGACAGACGGCCTCGGCTCACCATAGATTGTAGTGCCAGGGAGAAAATTAAAATTAAACTTTTAATAAAATTAAACTTTTGACGGTTATATTGAAGCTGTATTATTAATTTTTATAAAGTAGATTTACTTATTACATGTGAATGAATATGATATAAAATTTTTAATTTTTTTCACTGAAAAAAATATTTAACAAAAATCATACATATTTCATAATGATTAATGAAATTACTATACTTAATACTTCAAGAACTAAAACCAGCAAAAAAAAATTTTTTTTCAACACTTTCAAATATTTTGAATAATTTTAGATTTAAAATTAGTAAATATTACAAGAATCCGTTAAATATTGAGATAGCTAAAAATATGGTATGATGTCACATAATTAGCAAAAGCAACCTTGAAGTGAAAAGTATACATTAATGAACGATTAAACAGGGGTTATAAACAGGGTATGAAAATACGGTATGTCACAGTATACTAATATTATGACAGCGTTGCATATAAAATAGCAAAATATTATTATTTAAAGTCGGATAATGGGCATAAAGAATTCAGTTAATATTTTAGTAGTGATGGTTTCTTGGGAATTAATTAATTGTTTAATTTTTTCGATAAAAATCTAAGAAATTGATATGATTGATTGATTTTCTATCTGCTTCATGGATTATACATTATATTCTGAATCCAAAATTGTCTAAAAGAGATTTTAAGAGGCTATCATTCTGTTAGCTATAATGGAAGACTTCTCAAGTTTTTCCCCTACAGTAGCAAAAATACTGCTAGCAAATTCTTATACAACAACGATGTTAATGTGCATAATGAAGCGAAATTTCAAAATTTTAGGAAACGTTAAGTTTACATTTGAATGACCTCTGCATATAATGGTAAAAGCACTGCTTTATTATGAAACGGATTACAACTCATATAGTTTAATTTTTAAATATGAATTAGCTGTACCGTCTTTACCACCATTATTTGTGGTAAGTGCTTTCTGGGTCTTTCTTCAATTCCTTTGATTTAGTTTTATCTAATGCTATATTATAAACATCACTTTGATTAAGTGCATATTAATACTGAAGGAACAAGGTTACAATACAATAACTTTACTAATGGCGACAATCAATGTTTTAAACTTTGAGTAATCTGGTGGCATGGAAATATGATGATAATAAAAAAATAAATTTTATTTAATTAAAAATAATTAATAATTATTTTTAAATTTACAATTATTTTTTATTATTAAAAGATACAATAAATCTAGAAAAAAATACTGAACTGCTAAGTTCAAACAAAGGGAACCGAAATAAGTCGTTTTTTTTAATCAAATGGATGTGTGGAAAAGAAACGTTGAAGTGCTAGAGGAAACTGTTGAGATCTTAGCTTAAAGTATAGTAGTCCGCTGGCGTTATAGTAGCTTTGATTTTGAGCAGCATGCATCGCCACACAAATTTAGAGGATGTCGACTTGCGTTTTATGCTTGGGTTATAAACAGAAAAGGAGCCTCTGGTCAAAAGGCGAGTGATTTCTGAACAGACATCTACCAATTCGCTAATCATTCGTGCAAATTCACCGCAATTGTGTGAGAGCGGAGGGTTGTAGGTGTCATGTGAGCAGGCGCCAATAATCCTGTATGTGAATAATAGAGGATTAGCTGTATTATTCACATTTGAGGATAATTTTGCTATAAGCATGAGAGCTGTTGGACATGCGTTGTATGCGAGTCATTGAACTGTTTGGAAGAGTTTAAATGAATAAGAATTACACTCATATATCATTTACAAAGAATAGAAGTGTTGAAATTGGGCAATTATTCTTTGCGTGTTAATTTTGCCAACTAGTACCTGTAGCACATTGCAGCAAATCCTGTTTTCTTTGTGGCCCTCTTATTCGTTGATAAGCTACTTCCTCGTGGTCGTGTGTTTTTAATACCTACATCAATGCTGTGCGCAACGTGCTTATTTTACCTTGCCGCTTGAATGATTCATGTACGGCATCTTTCTGCAAGATATTTTGCCGGACTTCTTATCGATGTTTATCGAGCCATTCACATATGAATGTGGTTCACTGTGAGTTCCAGTTTTCTTTAAGAGACCAATGTTATTTGTGGTTCACATTGGTTCAAGTAGGGTGGATTTGTTCCTTGGCAAATACCGCAAGATTTGGCATGCATGGATTTCTTGGAACACATTAAGAGCATGATCAACGAAAATCCTATTAAGTCTGATGAAGATTTAGAAGTAAGACTTAGTTGCTGTTGGAAATGTACTTGATATGCCTTCCCCACTTTACTTTAATGGGAACATTCAATGCTACTTGTGATTTACATTTTCTCGGGTGGTCCTGTTCCTTGGCCACCATCACAAAATTTAGAATGCATAGATTTCTTCTTGGAACATATTAAGAGCAGGATCCACGAAAATCATATTTCGTTCGATGAAGATTTAGGGGCTAAACTTAGTTGCTGTTGGAAATGTATTTGACATGCCTTCCCCAGCTTACTTTAACATGAACATTCAATGCTACTTGTGGTCCACATTTGCTGGGGCGAGGTGGTCCTGCTCCTTGGCCAACACCGACACTAGATTTGACGTGCATGAACTTCTTGAAGAACATTAATATCATGATTCACGAAGTCCAATAAAAATCTAAGGGTCAGACTTAGTTACTGCCAGAAATGTACTTAATATGCCTGGCATTTTTATTAATATACGCCAAACCATACATCACCGCTGTGAATCTGGTATTGCTGTTGGTACTTGCTCTTTCAAGCACCTGATGTTAAAAGTTCAATCACTTAAATGCTTTTTTTTGTTTGGTTTTTCCTATCTTTCTACTTTACCTGTTGTTCATATTTTGATGACTGCATTATCACACGTCATATCTGCACACACATACCATTACAAAATCTGTTTATCTCAGTTCCCCTTCCTGTCTTTATATTTTTACCAAATATTTCCCCAAAACACTTTTTTTAGATTAATATATGCAAAATAAACGAATAATGGACATTAACAATTTTAAAAAGTTAATAATGGAGATAATTTTAGAATTTAAATAATTAGATATTATAGAATTAAAACAAATTTGAGACAAGAATATATAATAAATAAGTATAAATTAATAAAAAATATAATAGAGTTAATACTTCTGTAAATTCAAATTGAAATAAAAAGAAGATATATTATAAAAAAACTTCTTGTAGTATGTTGTTAAGACGTGGTATACTATAATAATATAATATTAACTAAGATATACAATTACAAACTTTTGCAATCTGTTGCTTAATGAATGACTTATCATTATCCAGATCATGAAAATGATAGAAAAATTAGGATGATTACTCTGGTACTTTTATGGTAAATTTGGAAATCAGACAATGTGTTATGTGAGTAACCTACATTTAATAAAAATTGAAAAGCATTAATATCGCGCATAAACTGTTCTGTCATGCATCTCAGAATGCAAATTTATGAAGAAGTAATACCCATTTTTTATTTTTTCACAGTTTTATGAAATTTAAATTTTTTATTGAATTACATGTAATTATTACTTTTATAAATATAAAGTTACAAAATAGTTGCCGCACAGTGAACAAATAAACGAAAAATAAAACATGTGAACTAATTTTCAACTGCACATAAATATTAGAATTAAAATGTTTCTATAAGACCAATAAAGTGTAATTAAATTATTTTTTGTTCCTTTATTATTTCGATTCTTTCTTTGTCACGGTTTTTTTTTTCTTCTTCTTCCAAAATCTGTTAAATGAAAAAGAAGATGTTTCTTGACCAACAAAAACGAGTTTCTTCATTTGGGTGGCGATTAACGATAATATCTCCAGCAAGGACGGGCTAACGCGCAACTTCTACAAACTCTTAAGGAATGAATGGCTTATCATTATCACCGATCAAGAAAAGAACTTTAATTACTCGGGTGCTTTCACGGTAAATTTGGGAAAAGCGATTAATGTGCTACAGGGGTTCTGTGGGCAACCGCGATCACCCCTTTTCTCGAGACTGAAGGACTTCCAAAAGCAGTTCCAGACAAAGCCCGAATCCATCATTCCCCCACACCCAGAGAGGCAGAGCGCATTGTGCTTTGGGCCGAATTTTTTTCTTTTTTCCCTCCCTCATTGAGGCAGCTTCAACGCCTATAAATAGATTGCATCAATTCATCAGTCGGGGTCTTTAAACAAAAGTAGGAATCGCCAACTTGTTGAAGAATCTGGTAAGTCTTCCCCCGTGCGCTTTGCCGTCCGAACAAAGATTTAGAGTGTGGCGATAAACAATGGAAAAAATTAAGCCTGGCTCCGTTTTGTCGTCAGTGTCTTCTTGTTCTTTTGTCTAGCGCCTACCACTTCTGTTTATTCTAATGATCGCTCAAGTGAGGAAGGTAACTTTGTTTTTTCCCTCCTCCCCAACACAAGTGGTAAAAGAACGTTTGAGAAGCAGTTAATAGTTCGTTTTGTTCCACCAAAAAAAGACTTACACGAGAATAAATGACTGTTGTTCAGATTTTGGAGTAGTTCTTGAATTTTTTTTGTAATACAAAAAGTGAAATATCTCACATTTTTTTCCAATCCTTATCTTCACTTATTAATTTTTTCTTTCCATGTTTCGTTGCCTTTTTATCGTGTGATTAATTTTAATTGTGTACTATTAAAATAAAGAAGATTGCTTGGAAGAGTAAGGGGAAAAAAAGGAATCTTTCTTGCTTGCAAAAAATTAATTTTGCAATTTTTTATACAATTAATACTAAGATAATTATTCAATACATGAAATATTAAAATAATAGAATTATACGAATCATTTGAGTAACATTGTGAATAAAAGTAATTATTATTTATATAAATTGAAAACTTTGAAAAAAATTTTGAATTGTAAAGAATATTTGTTTAATTAAATATAACTTCAAAAAATTATGTAATTGATTTAATTTTCTTACTAACCGATTTAGCATATTATATACTAATAAATATATATATAAAAAGCCTTAAATTATGTTTAAGGCTTTTATACATAAATTTATTAATATTCATTTATTGAAATGGTATTAAATCAATATAACTCGACTATATGTTTGAAACGAAAACAATTACCATTGTTGAAAATAGTATTAAAGAAATTTATTTGTATTCTAAAAATTTTCCTCTATTATTAGATCGAATTTAATCAGTTACGAAGTGAAAAAAAATTAATTAAGAATTTTTATTTGTATTCTAAAGTTTTTCTTCTATCATTGATCAAATTTTATCAGTTACGAAGGGAAAAAAATTCAATTAAGAATTTTATATGCATTCTAAAGTATTTCGTCTACCATTAGATCGAATTTAATCAGTTACGAAGTGAAAAAAATTCAATTAAGAATTTTTATTTGTATTCTAAAGTTTTTCCTCTATCATTAGATCGAATTTATCAGCTACGAATTGAAAAAATTCAATTAAGAATTTTATTTGCATTCTAAAGCTTTTCCTCTATCATTAGATCGAATTTTATCTATTATTATTTTACTAATAGAAAAAAAATTCAATTTTATATAAATTCAATTCTAAAAGCAGATAGCCCTGATATAAGAAAAAGAAACTTGCATCGTTTAATATAATAAACATTCAATTTGGTTTGAAAAGGGATTCGTATGCAAATAGTGAAAACAAGACATCACCAGTCATATGAGGGTTTGTAAAAAATATACAGTCAGAATCGGCGGAGAATAACACGATAAACAAAAGGATACAGTGAATGACAATATTAAAATTAGTTGCCTCTAATTCAAGTGAGTCTACATATCATATAGCTAGAAAAAAAACATTTGCTCAATTTCACTCGTGAGAGTATAATTGGTAAACGTGAGGAAGGCCGTAAAGTGTCAGTCAAGCAGTTTATATCTATCCTAATATCATTTCACTTATAACATCATCAACACAGGTATATATAACACAGGTAACTGCATATCTGTAAGAAATGTCAGTGGTAGTATTTCGAGAAAGCCATATCAATTACTGGTTAGTATATCGTGTTTCAGAATAAACGATATCGACACCAGCCAATGACCAATATTGCTCAGCAGCTGCACATGGCAATAGCACGTCGTCACGATTTACTGTGGTCAAAGGCCTTCATAAATATGATCTCTCTCCCGTTGTACTGAATGTTGCATCCGATTGACAATTGGTCATTGAGGAAAACACAAAGTTTGGACATCTTGCTTACGTCCTGTTTGTAAATGAGAGTCATAAGAAAGAGATCTATTCACCTGCTGGAATATTACATGATATGACTCACTTGAATTTGCATCAAATAATTTTAATCAAAGAAAGAGAAGCATTATGTTCATCTATTATTTGGAGAAGCATGATGGCCCTCCATTATTTGGAAAAGCATTTTTGATCAAAGATTGAACATAACTACATAACTTCGAGGAGCGTACTGTTGATGGATATATCTATTGTCAACAGGTATTCGTTCCCAATGCACATTTGTTTTGAGTTGCAATTGGTGCAGGTTTCATTTTCGTGGCAAATTACTTCAGACTTCATTCGTTGTTTTTGCAAAAAAAACTGGTAGAAAGTGACGATATCACTCGAATGAATTGGTTAGAATTCTCTCTTTATTTATATTCAAAAAACATGTATGATATGCTTTGAGAAGACACCTATCGGCAACCATATTTGTCAGAGAACATCTTAAAATTTAAACAGACGCTTATTGAAGGATATTCACTCCTAACTCAACAATTTGATGATATTTTGTTCAGATTAGTTAATTAAAGATCATCTTCTCTTTCTTGAGCACAAAATCAATTGTACCAACTCCTCTCTTTCAATACAACATTTTTCTGTGCGATTCCATGCTAAATACAACCTAAATTTCTCTTTATTTTGATTTTTTAAGAGTTACTTAAAAACATGCTTAACTTAAAAACTTTATATAGTATAATATCATAACATATTGTAAACTGGGAAGTAAGCAAATATAACAAACATCAAAACCAAGGCGGTCTCTGTTCGTAAACGCTTACCAATCCTCAATGATTTGACTCTATTTAGGAACCAAATTTGCTGCTTAATTGCTATGTAGGATTATTATACTCTAGTTCAAATTTTTGTAAATTGATGGAGATGGAGACAATTATTTGGTTAAATCACATCTTAGCAATGGATCCTGACAATTAAACTTTATTATCGTAAAAAAATGCATTGTACTTTTTGACAGTATTTCTAAAAATATGGAGATGAATAGAATTCAAATTTTCAGTTACAAAGACTAAATTATGTCCTCGGAATTTAACATTCGGGAGCATTCATTTTGCTCTTTTTAAATATTTAGCTTGTCTTTTTCGCCTTGCAGAACTTTTTTCAGTGAGTTATTCATGCCTTTAATGTGAATGCAGTATTGCCCATATTAACAGAAATTCATTTTAAAAAATAAATTTCTAATTAAGTTTTTGCACTCATTGTACTAAATGAAAACTTTTTCACTTCTTTTAATTTGATATTGTCAATGGTATATAAAAGAATTATGGATACTAAGCAACATATTAATTATAATATAACAGCTATAACTTTAAAAAAACACATTAATTTGATCTAAGATTAAAATTAATCATAACCTTTTTCTGTTTCTAATTAATTATTTTTTCGTATATTAGTGAACTAATGACTCATTAATGTATGTCACGAATAATCAATCTATCGACTGGCGATTTCTTTGTCCTCTGCATTTTGTGATATATGGAATAAAATCTTAAAAACTCCTATAAGTTAGTCTGAATTTCAAAGGTAGACTTTTACAATCGTCATTGATTTTTTTTATTTTTTGAAAATGTCGATTGCAGCAGATGCTACCAGGCTGAACTCTACTGCAAGCTACAATTGGGCCTTGAGATAAAAAAAAAGAAGTCAATCAAGTTATCAGCAAAGTTCAAGCGCTCTAAAATCTTTTCACCTCGGAGTCCCCATGCAAAGCAGGGCATATTACTATATGTTGCCTGTACATGATCTCGTCTTTCCCACAGAGCGGGCAATTTGGGCTTTTAAAAATGCCAATGCAGTGTAGATGGCTCGCCAAACAGTCATGGCTCCCCATTAATCTTAATTCCGTGACAATTTTTTCACAAGGTTTGTCCGAAATACCCTGCTAAAAAAGGTTTCTCCAACTCCTCGAGGAGATACGAGTAATGAGCAATGCCTTCCATCTAAGTCTCATTTGATATCTGATATAAAATGTCACAGAATGAAAAGGATTTTCAAGTATTTGGCTGTTGACTATAAGTGTGCCCTTCTTAGCCAGCAAATCTGCCTGAACATTACCTAAAATGCCACACTGTCCAGGGATCCACTGGAGGACGATGTGTCGCCCCTCTACCATCAGTCTTTCAAGAAGAGCTCGACATTCTAAGAACAACTTAGAATGCCGATAGCTTATTGCAGCACTGGAATCTGACAGTAAAACCACCTTGCTGTAAAGGAATCTGGGGGCAAGTTGCAGCAGCGCCACACAGATAGCCATTACTTCTCTATCAAAGGCGATTTTTTGTTTTTCCGACAGGGAAATGGAAGAACATATTTATGTTCCGACATTTGGTGAATGTTTAGTCAAGGAGGCATCTGTATCAATATGTAACCATTCAGGTTAGAGGTAGCGGGTATAGCGGGTAGCAAGCTTTCTCGTGGTAGTAGAATCTTAACAGTTTGGTTTAGTAAGATTCAGATTAATAATTATCTCGAAGTGGTTCAAGGGATTTTCGGATAAGAGAAAATGGAGATCAAGTATAATATTGACAGGCCATATAACAAAGATGGTACATATTATTTCAGTTAATTTTCTGTTACAAGATCACAATTTTCTTTTTCATTGAAAATCTGATGAATAAATAAGTTACTGAACAATTACTTCGATTTGCATTTTAACTTTCTCTGTATAATATTTTTATATTGACACTGTATTTCATTGCAAGGCATTTTAATGATTCTAAAAAATCATGAGATCAGAGATGAATGATATGCGAGCTAGTTGATCAGTTATTTCCTTAAAAGTCATAGTGCGAAGAAGGCCATTTTCAAACACTTCAGATTACGAAAAATGAGGTTTTTAAATTAATTTTGATAGTATCTTTCCAAGTTTTTAATATTGAAATTAATCATTCTAATCATAACTTTTAAAATTGAGGTTTTTGAATTTGAAAAAATTTCAGAAATTATTATTAGACAATCATCAATTCGGTGGTTTTATCAAATATCTCATCTTATTATGTAAATTGTGACAAGGAAGGGAGTTTTTTGTCTCAGTAGGGTAAGGTTCTCTGAAATAAAATGAAAAACTAATTTAAACGATTATAAGACATTGATTTTGAATTTGACGAGAAGTGGCTTCAATTCGTAGAAAATATCCAACAGGTGCTTCAAATTTTTGGGAAATTCCTAAAAGTAGCTTTAACTTTTAGGGATAGTCCTAATAATACTTTAAAATCTTACAGTACCTAAATACCTAACAGTGGCTTGAAGAAAAAAATATCGATCAAAATCATGTTTAGTATTTAATATATTGCAACCTAATATATGCAATATGTATCAAAATTCATATTTTGTAGTAAAATAACGTAAGCATTATTGTAATTTGTTTAATTGAAAATCCGTTAGTTGATGTTTATTAATTCAAATCAGATTTTTTTTTCTGAAATGAATTCACAATAGCATACCACAAAGTCAAGATATTCTAACAAATTTTTCTTGAAATTTTCTGGAATAAAATAAATAGCATAAGATGAGAATGAGTAGCAATTCTAGAATACCATTAAAGAATAATTTTAGGAATATTGCTAATCATATATAAGAACAATTATATATAAGAACATATATAAGAATACGATTATCGTTGCAGTCATCAATATTATTTAATTACTAACACTCATTTTCTCGGCATTGTTTGAACTCGCCCATTCTTAGATGGAATTAAGTATTGCTCATATATATTATGTTTCGATTAATGTTGGCTATTGGTGTTGGCTATGCGGACTGATGGCCAATTGGCTTGTGCTCTGACTGCTGGTACCACAGATTTCAGGTTTGAATCATGGTGGTGAATCCATATTAAATTGCAGATTCCTGTCTAATTAGCCCAAAGTGTGCAGAAAATGGCCGTAGAGCGACAAACCAAATCAAGATGGCTATTGTAAAATCCATTTAAAGAATAAGTTCTAAAATGGACATATAATTTCTATAACTATATAAATTTTATAAAATCATCGAATTAATTTTTAAAATTTGTGATTCATATGAATGATTGAATCCTATCATAGTTTCAGCAAGATTTCCAATATCTTATTCAAAATGTTTATAGAATTAATTATAACTTTTTAAATCTCTTGATTTATTTTTCTTTTTAAATTAAACGATATTTCAATTCAATAATACATTATTTAAGTATAATACTATTTCTTTTCTTTTTTTTCTTCTACTTATTTATACAGTATCAGGGACAGAAATTTTGGCACTAGAAAGTGACGCGAGACATTTGTTCCATCTAAAGCAGTTACGGAAAAAAAAGAAAGCAAAAAAAAAAATCTTAAACCGATATATAGCAGATGGAAAAAAAAGACAAAGAAACTTTTAGTCTTTTTTTTAAATACAACATTTAACAATTTATAAGACATGTTTTTGTTCTTATCTACAACTGTAATTTTTAAGTCTTAAAATTCCAACTCTCAGAAAGAAAAAAAATGAAAAGAAAAGGCAACCAACGACAGAGAAAAAAAAAATCTAAACACCTGGAAAATTCAGTCGAAACACTTAAACACTTTTCATTGTTCTATAATGCAATTTTTTTTTACTTATGAAAGCTAACGGCGAGCTTCTTCCAAGGCTGTAAAAGCACACGTGTCCTAATAAGCTTGGTTCATCAGCCGACGCTTTTAGACATCTGATGAAACATGGCTTGGAGTCGAGGTAGGTGACAAAGGAGTAACGACAAAGAAATTAAACCAGTAAGAAAGTTAAACTGCCGCATCAAAAAAAAAAGAGCACATCCCTTTGTGTTGACTTTCTTAATTTAGCTGTTTACAGGGTTTTTGTTTTTTCCCCTGTTCCAGCCAGAAACTCGAGAGGCCGAATGCACGGTAATTAGAACGAAAACGATGCCGACTTCAAATAATGTATTAAGACTTCGCGAAAAAATGGGGTCGGTGCATTTTTTGATTCTTTGTTTTAATCAGCTGAAACCCCATCCCACAAACTTAACCCGAATTTATATACAGCATCAAAAGCAAAACGATTTTTCCTACTCGTCCCCGGTATGTTACTTAAACTACAGAATAAAACTAATTTGTCTTCATCTGTTACAAGTTGACTTCTAGAATTGTATGTGTACCATCTAGATTTTGCTGAAAATAATTACCAAGCAACAAAATCACGAAATTCTAGCATTACTTCCAAAGGGATCATCTTGGCTATTTATACAATGCCAATCTCAAGAAACGTATTAAATCTATTAGTGATACTGTAATTACAGATAATTATGCTTATAATTCTGCAATGAAATGGTACACAGTTTTTAAACTGGAAAATATCAAACAGCAAGATTCAAAAATTATTACCATAAAAATGTTTATCTCAGTCTTTAATGCAATGATATCGTCAGAATCCTTTTAAGTCAATTAGTAACTTAGATGATTTCAACTGCTTTGATTTCTTATAAAACACACACATGCAGTTTTTCAACTGAATTTTGTTTCATAGAGGCAGAAATTATTTAATCGGACGTAAGACACAATGATAAGATCTTTATTTGGCTTGTAAGAAAAACAAATTTATTTGGTTTGTAGCTCTACGGTAATTTTTTGCGCACACTTTAGGCTAATTAAACTGGGACCTACAATTTAACGTGGATTCCGAACCACTAACAAACCATGCCACCGCCAAGATTCGAATTTGAAGCCTGTGGTACCCTAGCCAATTGGTCATCAGGCAGCGGAAAGAAAAAAAATTGAAGACTGCTTATCATTCATGAAATACTACTTCAACAGTTTCACATTCTAGAGCATTATCACTTATAAAAAATATTGGATCTATTCGGAAAAATATAAAAATTTATTACTCCAAATTTAAAAATATTTAACACCTGCAAACACAGTAGTTTCCGTTTACGTAGGACCATTTTTCTTTACAAAGCATTTGCAGAATATGTAAGTTTTTCTTAAATTAAATGTACTTTTTCGAAAAAATTTCCTAGAATAAAGAAAATATATATGTTGTTTATTTAGTCGATATTATATAATATTTTGATACACTTAATATTATTTGTAAATGTTATAGAACATATGGATTAATAAAAATATTTCCCGAGCAAAACAAATAATGACAATAACTTAAAATTTAAATTAAAAGTTAAAATTGATTTAAAAATGAAAAAAGGTGATGAAAATGAGAAGATTATTGTTAAAACTCCAAAAATATTTAAAAGGGAATTATAGCAAACAAAAAATGTTAAACAAAATTTTTTTCAAAAACGAATTATAAAATTTTATTTAATATATATGTAATTTTTTAGAAGTTACATAGTTTTCGTATAAATAAAATAATATATATTATAATATATTTATCAATTGTCTGGTGTAATAATGAAGGAAGGCAGTAATTAAAATGACTACTTACGATAATAGTAGCCTCAAAAATATGTCTCATAAAGAATATTTGTTTTTATTCAGCATAGGAAAGAAAAATCCCCCAAACATTTATCGAAAAAATCTATCGAAATCTTGTATTTTATTGATTCTCTTCCATTCTTGAGTTCTCTATTATCATAAAAAGACATTAAAAAAACGACGTGAAATCCTTATAATTCCAAAATTACTGTACATATCCACATTAATTTTAAGCTAATAATATCAGTTCTTAAATTTTTGTTTTAACAATGTTTAATGTTGTGAGGATTTTCACGAAACCTTCAACAATTTAAAAACTTATTATGAATTTGCTTTAACCTTAAAAGTTTCTACAAATTTTAAAATTGTTAAGAATACAGATTAGGTTAATTTTATGTTATAAGGATTTTTTCTTAATTTCCCGTGTATTAAACGAACGATTTCGCCACACTAAATTGAAAAAAAAAAAAAAAAAGCGAATTGGTTCTTTTTATTATTATTATTTTTTTTTTTTTTGAGTCTAGATTTTAATCTATTATTTTATTTATGGGGATACATCAAGAACATTGTGTACAGTGACACAATTCGGACCTCTTCAATCTACGAGATAGGATCCACTAGATTAATTACCTGCTTTCTATTGTAAACGGAACACACATCAAAACATTACAGTAAGCTTAAAATATGAGACGTTTTTACACATTTTATAATGAAAATCACAAAAGTTTAAAGTTTTGTGATGAAACTTTTTAAAAGATTTTAATTAAATGAAATATTAAAAAAAAAAAAAGATATGTTAGTGTTATTCATTAATAAAATGAGTAAATTATAGAAAACGATTTGAAATTAACTATCCAACTCGTAATTATATTTGTAATTTCCGTTAATATTAAAAAAGAATTTTATTTATTTTTCAGTTATATCCATTTTAAAGTTAGGGATAAAAAATTTGTTGTCTCTATCATGCTTTTGCACATCAAATCATTGCATTGCTTCTCTGAGATCTTTAATTCGCATTTTCCTTTGTTTCCTTTGAATTTTCGTCAAATTCAAAGTTTGGTTGAAACTTTCTTCAAATTCGTTTAAACTAAAAAAAATTCCGGAGGGGAGGGGAAAGGGGTTATGATTTCGTTTAATATAAAAACTTTACGGAATAATAAAAAAAAGAATTTAGTTGTTGAAACGATTTTAAGCTTCCCTATTTAATATTAAAATTTAAAATAATAATAATAATAATAATAGACTCATAATATTTAATTATTTTTGAAGAGAAAGGGGAATTTTTGTTGTTATTGTTGTATTCCCTGAAGAGTACAAGAAAATCAAATATCGTGGTGCTCCCAAATAATATTGGCTGTGTTGATTGCCAGTTTGGAGTATAAATCCTCTTCTGAGGAATGGTCCAGAAAATGCATGGCGGCTGCAACAGCTGGGCAATGAAAGACACGATGAGGAGTAAGCTCGACATCAGAGCAGTTGTCACGTTTTTGGTATTTTTTAACGCATTTAGTAGAAATTTCCATATTTTTGAGGTGCTTCATCCTGTAATCTTGTGAGAGTAGCAACTGTTCTTCTGTCGACATTTAGTTCTGTAATTTGGTATTTAGTTTTAATCTTAGAAAGGATTATAAGTTTAGATTTTGTCAAGGCATTTGCATCTATCATTTGCAAGGGAAGTAGGAATGGCAGTCTGATCCAGACTTCTGGCATCAATAGTTTTGTTGTTATTATGTATGAGATGCATCATATAGTTTTGATCCTTTTGCTTATCAAGGTCATTTTTGTTAATAAATTACTGAAATGTTTTTTTGTTAATAAATACTACTTTCTTGGTCCCTTTTTCCAAGAAATTTTTTAAAACAGAACTTCGACTTTGTACACGAACAAAATTATTGAAAATAGCGCAATTGTCTTTCTTGTCGGTTATATTCGTATATTTACTTTGAATTTGTTCGAAATTATGAGAATGATTTAGTTGGACAAAATTGGTAAACTACTCCATTTAAAGTAGATGACTCCATAAACTGTTAAGAACATTCTGTGGAGAAATTTGAATTTCACCATCAAATCTAACCTAGCTGTATAAGATAAAATGAATATATTACATATGCGAAAATGCATTCAAATGCACTTCAGTTATTTAAAATATATTATTTACTCTAGCAGCATAATCATATTTATGAGCAAAGTCTATTATAGAATCAATTATAAAGTTCGGTTGCAAATTTTAATAATGTTCAAGAAAAATATTTGCATTGACTAATCACTCTAAAAAAACATAGCTAAAGCAGTACACTAGTATATAATACCAAAGGAAATGTCGCGTATTTTTGAGACCCAAAAATAAATGTGCCATCTAAATATATATTTACTTCTGTTCCTTCAATGGTGCAACAGCTCCTTGCTGGACCAAGGCCGTCTGCCTTCTGGTAGATTTTGGAACATAAGATGTTTTTCTTTTTATGGGGTAGGGTTGTCAAACTTATGTTCAACAGTTATATTAGACCGGGATCTATGGTTTAAAGTGGATTCCGAACCATTGCAAATATCCATGGTACCTCGCAAACTCGCAAAATATCCATAGGACACTAGTCACTCGGCCATTAGTCATCAGCCATTTAGTCCCCTAAATATGTTTTTACTTCTACACATTTTTTATTGATTTTGTGAGTTCTGAACTTTAGTCATCTATGAATAAATTTTACTTGCTCATATTAATAATTACGTTTTTCGATGTTCATAATTAAAAGATTAAAGAAACATCGGGCACTTGAGTTTGTTACATATCGTTTTGATTAACTTTCAAAATAATCTATAAATCATTATATGTCTACCTTTAAACTTCGAACTGTATTTAATTCAACCTTTACTTTTATTAATATGGTGAAATGTTATATATATGATAATGATATATATATATTATTCAAACTTAACATTCATTAATGTGTTGAAATATTTATGTTACCTGCAAAACCACAACTGTAAAATATTTAAATGCCTGCATAAGAAGTTAAATATGTCGATTTCGAAGAATTAAAAAAAATTAAGAAAAAAAAAATGTGATTAAATGCCAAAAAAATTGAATTATTTTTATAAAAATTATGCAATATATGTAAAAAAGTAATGGGATACCAGAATATGGCATGCAGTAATTTAATGCCAATTTAATTCTCATTTAATGCCAATGGACTTTAGGGTTAAAATATGAGTCTGCAATTAGAAACAGCCTAGAGATATTCTGACTTAACCATGGTTTAATTATGAGTATTCGACATAAATTATTTGAGGAATTATGATGGCAAGAAATTGGGAGAATAACAGTCGATCAGAGTCACTTAGTAAACCAAATTTGAATTCATTAGTAAAGATTTACACTCATATTAATGTGTATGAGTGCATAATTAGACCTTTCATTTCGGTGGCGTGGTGTGAGAGGTTTACACAATGTAGGATATGTTGCAATTTACATCTCTTCTTAATGAAGACTTCTGCGCAGAGTTGATGTGGATGCCAGTGTATGGTAGCAAGATGGTAGAACGTGAGGCTTTCTATAATTCATTGATTGTGGAATGCTTTTCTTAAAACGAAATCCCTTCTACAATACAGAATACCAACCCACCTCATATATTCTTATTGGAAAGCTGGTATCCGCATCAACTCCTCACACCCCGCCACCGAAATTAAAGGTATAACTGTGCACTCATACATATTAATATGAGTGTAAGTTAATGGAGGTCTGTAGTCTTTACCAATGAATTCAAATTTGGTTTGCTAAGTGACTCAAGAATGTTGGTTTGAAGGAGCCGGTATCCCCCTATTACTCCAAACACATCATTGAAAGACAGAGAATAATTGGAGGACCCAGTGCATGTGTGTGGGCAGGGATCTTTTTGGATTGTATCATTGACCTGTATATCGTATCATTACTTTTCAATTGTTTAGAAACGACATTCTTGATTCAATAGTTCTTCCTTACGCAGGTACAGATGATGACTCCTTTGCTCCACCAGACGATAATGGTAGAACACCCAGAGCTCGATAGCTGCTGAATTACTTTCCCCGGTCTTGAATCAGATTGAACATGCTTGTTCAATCTGATTCAAGTGCATTACTGCACTTAACTAGCCTCCTGCAACTTTTCAGTGCCTTCTAATTGCCTTGATATATCAATGTATTTGGTTATCAGCTCATTTAATAAACACCATCATTTTGATTGTGAAAAATCGACATTGTGTCCTGTTAAAAGTAATAACACTCTATATTGAAGCTAATGACATATTGAACTCAGATGATAATTTTTTTTTCTTCTGTATACTTCCGTTTTGCATATTTTGAAAGCAGAAAATAGGCAATCGTTTTTCTTTTATATCTAATTAGTGAATCACTGCTGAATTCATTTTTTAAATTTCAGCAAATAATTTCACAACCACAATTTTTTCTGATTTTCTCTTAATTTTTGGATATCATTGTAATTTTGAGGTACAGGAGTTTTATAAAGAAACTATAATGAAATCAATTTATATAAATTAAATTAAATAACACCAAAAAATTCAGAACGTCACAATCAGTAACAGGTAAAAGCTACTGATTTTAAGTAAGTCTGAGATGTCTTTAAACATTACCGCTTTATATCTTGAACAATGCCTAGAAAACTTGGTTTATGAATTTCTATTTGTATTTTTTTTTTTAAATAACCACGGAAAATCCGGTTTCGAAAGATTTCATCTAGAAACCTCAACACATCACTCATTTCCAGTAATAATCTCACTCGCAAACATTTTCTAACTCCCTTGCCAGAAGTGTGAATCCCAAGAAATTTTCTCCATCAATTACGCCGTAAGAGCGATCTCATCGTGATACATACTATCTTTTCCATGAGTGTCAAGTCCTAATCTCCATGTTTTAATCCCGAAGCATTGCTTCTTGCTGTTGACACGAAAGACAGACACACTGATGTTATTTCATTTAATTTCAATAAATTCCTTTTATATAAAAACTATGATAAAAGGAATTTATTGAAATGAAATGAAATAACATCAAAAAATTCAGAACATCGCAGTCAGTAACAGGTAAAAGGTATTGATAAATAAATCTGAGATGTCTATAAGCATTAATAAATATGAGATGTCTTTAAACATTACCGCTTTGTAACTAGAACAATCCCTAGAAATCTTGGTTTATGAACTTCTATTTGTATTTAAAAAAAAATAATCACGAAAACGCTGGTTTCAAAAGATTTCATCTAGAAACCTCACCGCATCACTCATTTCCAGTAATAATCTCTCTCGCAAACATTTTCTAATTCCCTTGCCAGAAGTGTGAATCCCAAAGAAATTTTCTCCATCAATTACGCCGTAAGAACGATCTCATCGTGATACATACTATCTTTTCCATGAGTGTCAAGTCCTAATCTCCATGTTTTAATCCCGAAGCATTTCTTCTTGCTGTTGACACGAAAGACAGACACACTGATGTTATTTCATTTAATTTCAATAAATTCCTTTTATATAAAAACTATGATAAAAGGAATTTATTGAAATGAAATGAAATAACATCAAAAAATTCAGAACATCGCAGTCAGTAACAGGTAAAAGGTATTGATAAATAAATCTGAGATGTCTATAAGCATTAATAAATATGAGATGTCTTTAAACATTACCGCTTTGTAACTAGAACAATCCCTAGAAATCTTGGTTTATGAACTTCTATTTGTATTTAAAAAAAAATAATCACGAAAACGCTGGTTTCAAAAGATTTCATCTAGAAACCTCACCGCATCACTCATTTCCAGTAATAATCTCTCTCGCAAACATTTTCTAATTCCCTTGCCAGAAGTGTGAATCCCAAAGAAATTTTCTCCATCAATTACGCCGTAAGAACGATCTCATCGTGATACATACTATCTTTTCCATGAGTGTCAAGTCCTAATCTCCATGTTTTAATCCCGAGGCATTGCTTCCTTGCTGTTGACGCCAAAGTCAGACGCACAGGTGCAGTGTGCAACGCATACTCGTTAAACCCACCCGTGGTATGAGAAAAGAGAGTTTTAGAGATTTTCTGGAACCGAGTCGGGACCCATATTCATTAATCATCCATATTGCAGAGAGCAAAAAAATTGAAAGACTCCGAGAGGCAAGGGAAGTCGGTCCGTTTTTAGATTCGAGATGCTATCTGCAAGAGAACTAGAAAAGAAGCAAGCAAAACTGTGATTCCGCCAGAGCAATTAGAAGAGAAAACAACACAAGGGGGAGGAGGGCTCTAAAAGTAAGTCCAAGGTGAACTGGGTTTTTCTCGTATATTTACTCGCCTCGTTTACTTTCATGCAAAGGGTTTTTTTTTTTCTCCCTCCTCTCTTTCTCTCGCCATAAGTAAAAAGGCTACAACTGATTTTAGAGCTGTTTGCTTAAGGGTGTAAGAATGGTTTATTAGATAAACAATTTTGTGATTTTTTTTACAGTGTGAAAATTCATTCGCTATGAAAAGAGTTGCTTTTTATTATCCATAAAATAGTACAAAACTATGGTAAAATGATAAGATAGTAAAAATAAAAAATAAAAAATAAAAAATAGATAAAATGATAAATATAGTTTTAAAAAAAAGATCTTTAGAATTTGAGTGCCATAATTGCGCTTTTGTTTCAAATAAAATTTCATTTATCTGGTTTAAGTTGCAGAAGAAAGAATGAATAGCGCTCTGGCGCTCAGCACCACAGGTTTCGGGTTCCATGATAGCGCTTTGGCCTTTAGTACTACAGGCTTCAGGTTCGTATTCTAGTGATGCATGGATGTATGTAACAGTTCAGAATCCACTTTAAACCGTAGGTCCATGTTGAATATGACTGTAGAGCGTAGGGTCTGACATTCCTACCTCGTAAAAAGAAAACATCTCATGTTTCGGAATCTACCAGTAGGCAGAAAGTCCCACCATGGGCTGTTGTACCATTGAAGAAGATTTGTTTTATCGGTCTGCCATCATTTTTTGTACACTTTGGGCTAATTAGACCTGAACTTACAGTTTAACGTGGATTCCGAAACACTAACAAGCATCCATGCCACCTCTAAGATACGAATCTGAAGCCTGTAGTACTAAAAAACAGAGCGCTAACCAATTGGCCATCAGGCCGCCCATTGAAGAAGAAGAAGAATTTAAGATATGCAAGTATGGCTACGAAACTATTTTCACAGTAATATATTGAAATGGGGAAAAAACGAGTCGATATAAAGATGATCCTAAAGGATTTTTTTTTTCAAAAACCCTACACTCTTATATGTTATTATGCTTGAACGGTAATTCCTAAAAATCTCCCCTGAAAGTAATAGCAATTGCTCAGTGATTAAACGAAAATGTGTATTAGTATAAATATAATATCAGAGAGTCAATAACAGCAATGGTTTTCATTGGATATAATAAATAAAATAATCAACTCTTTTATCGAGACAGAATACTGTAAAGGAAATATTGTATTAAATTCAAAATCAGTCTTTAACCAAGAAAATATAGAGTAAAATAGAAGTTTTTTTATAATTTAAAATACAAATTAATGGATAATCAAGAAATAAAATTACGTTGGACAATCATTCCAACTGGCCACATCGACTTTAAGCCACTGGCCACATCGAAGTTAATCAACGAGTCACTGGTCAGCTAATTTGAAAATAGGAGAAGTAGATCAGCACTGCGGTGTCAGTAAATAAGAGGGTGTTTCTTCTTGAGAATTAGTCCCGAATATTCTCCCTTCTTCGATAAATAACTATTAGATAATAGGAATTGTAAATATGCTGGGTCAGTCAGGTAGGAGATCTTTCCAGCTTTAAAAAGCGGGAATGTAATTTTGTTTGAATCAGTGAATTTGACAATTTATATTAGTATTTGAAAAACTACAGCAAATAGTAAAAGGTAGATTATCACTAGTCTTTTGGCAAGATGAAAATGTGATCCGATTTTTGTAATTTGGTGTCCGTCGCAGAGCTAATAGTTGTAGTCTACCCGGCTTTTTCCCCAAATCATCACATTTTAAACTGGTTACGAGAGGGGAAGATTCTTGTTCCTAAAATTGAAGACATACACGAAATAATGCAACATACACTTCTCGTGTTATCAGGCATAGCCATTAAATACAATATTTTTAGAGGCCAATGAGTTCGTCTATCCACTTAAATTCACTTGATATTGATGGATTGCCATTACATAGCCCTTTATTTACAGTGCGATCCTCGATCATTTTACTATGGAATCTATGTGCCAAAATGTGCCAGTTGAAGTGAAAATGTTGGTCTGATGTGATTGGAGCAACCATTTTAAGAGGAGAGGGTGAGGATGAAACAGTTTTTCTCCCACGAATACCAATTGTTCCGACGTATCTTCTTTTTAAATTTAAGAGATTACAATTTCCAGTTTACAACATTTTTTACTTAATCGACTGTCCCTTTGACTTGTTGAGTCAAAGAGACAGCCTATCATGTCTATACTATTACAGTATAGGTAGGCATAATAATATTATGCCTATACTATACAGCCTATTATTATGAGACTTGGACAGTCTATTAAGTACTGCGGAGTGAATTTGAGATCGTAAATAAGGACTTTAACTAAGGACCTACTAAGGAATACTTCTGTCATATGATATTCCACACCTATTAAATGTATAGACGTATTAGGAGGATGATCAAGCTCTTGGTCCGTCATTGTCCAAACATTTTTTAGTGGTAAAGGCCTGGAGAAGGACAGAACCTGGCAATGTGTCTATGCTATGATCTTGTACATACTTCAAAGGCACTTTCTTTGAATATGCACTGCTTTATCTTATTGGAAATAATATTATGTTGGATGAATAATAAAGCCATATTGTGGCTGGGGTGTCAGAATTTCTCTGACTTTTAACAGTTCTGATCTCGATGTAAAATTTATGGCATCCCACCTCATCAGTCGAAGTATTGAGAAATGTACATGATAACTTATATATCGTAATAAATTTCTTTCTCCTGGAAGACGATATATCCGCTGTCTACCATCATTTTGATCGACTTGAAAACGAGATTCACCATTAAAAGGAACATCCTTTTATTGTTGGATACTTTAATTCACTTTATCTATACGTCACGGAAGATTATTTCTTCTGCGTATCGGTGTCAAACGTTGTTCTGGGAGTTAAAACCTGGTGAATACACTAAAAGTCTGTTTTTAAAAGTTCGCGTTATAGCGGACGTAAGATAGTGGACGAGTAAGATGGTGTAACTCCATGCCATTCTTCAGCCAGTAGTGAGAAATCTATCCCCGAGGGCCCTTTGTCGGATTTGGTGAATGAATCCGTTCATTCGTAACTCGTAGTTTGTCAGAATCTTGCAGATGTGAGCTTAATATATCTTACTAAAGATAACAATTTGTTAATAGTGCTCACATTCCATGAGAGCGACTCGCAAACTTTATGAAGTAAACCATTTTTATTCAAGACGATAATTCTGTCCAATTCATGATCTGTCAATTGTTAAAAATGCAATATAAATTTTTATAAATATTCACAACATTGGACTTCAAAAGTCTGAAGGTTGGATTAACGTAAGTGTTCGAAAAAAAATAATAAAGTGTTTGAAATAACTAAAAATATTGACGATTATAAATCTATATGCAAGTATCATATATTATGTTCAATTTATAAATAAAAATTTAAAGTTTAACTTTTTTTTACCCCAATGGTTACATTCAAGGTGACTATGAATATTCTCAAATATTTAAAAAGATTTTATTAACCATCAACATTTTTTTTTCTTTCGGATTAATTTTTTCATGTAATAAATCTGGGTAACTGAATGTTAAAAGAAAATAGCTTATATTTCAATCTAGATAAGTTATTAAAAATATTTTAAACATAAGAGCCTGACAACAGAAAGTGGGAGCATAACCAGTCAAACGAAAACTTTCAGGCATTCTGTAAAGTTTCCTCGTCACTTCTAGAATTCCGTGTTGAATGTGGATGTCACCCAAATTATTGTAAAACTCTTCGTCACCTTTTCGACAGGGTTTGGTTCGATTCCAAGAGAAATCCTACGAAATACCACGCCAATCATCTCCCGATGCGTGACAAATCGTTTCAGACAAAAAAACCTTGACTCATCGTCTCACCATCAAGCATGGAAAGAAGTTACTCCCTCGTCCTTTTAAGCATAACCGCAGAACAATTTAAAAACGCCACTCGTTTATGTAGCTCGTCTATCCAACATGGTTTGCCTTGTAACCGTATGGAAGATTTAGTATTCGTTTCCAAATTCCGAAATAAAAGTATCCTTCTATCTATATATAAATATAAATAGATGGATAAATGAATAAATGGGATGCATATTTAAAAACTATAACACTTTCAATCTTTTTATTTTGTTACGAAAATATTTTATTAAATATTTCTTTTAATTAAATAAAATAATAATTTTATTTAAAATATTTTTTAATTAAATAAAATTTTAATAAAATCATAATATTTACCTTGTAATAAGATCCTAATATTACATAGATTGGGATTAATATCTTTACCTTATAAGATTCTAATATTACATATATTATTATAGAAAATATTACGTATATTAATATTTTAACTCCTAATATTACATATATTAATGTTTCAACTCCTAATATTACATATAATAAGATTAATATCTTTACCTTATAAGATCCTAATCTTACATATCCTAATCTCACATTTATTGCGATCTACATTACAATCTACATTAAGATCGATATATTGCAGATATTAAGATTCTAATCCTTTAAAATATTTTTTAAATTAAATAAAATCTTAGCAAGATCTTAATCTTTACCTTAAAAGATCCTAATCTTATATATGTTAAGATCTATATTACATATATTAAGATCTATATATTACATATATTATGGTCCTAATCCTTTAAAATATTTTTTAATTAAATAAAATCCTAATTTAATTAAATAAATCATAATTAATTAACCTTGTGTCCGTATGGAAAATTTAGTACTCGTTTCCAAGTCTCAAAATGAAATTATCTTTCTTTTCTATATGAAATAATATTTATTTCTATATAAAATTATCTTTCTATCTATATAAAATTATATGTCTATCTATGTATAGATATAAATGGATGTGTGTATGTTCCAGCATTATTTAAAAACTTATAACACTTTGAAGTTCATTTTTTTTATATTGTTCCAAAAATTCGTAATCTATAATCACGAAAATATTTTATTAAATATTTTTAATTTAAATAATATCCTAATTTTTTTATTGTCATCATATTTTCACATGATTAGATGCTGTCACCCTTAAAAAAATGTTTGGTGTAGTTATTATAAAAAGAAACAGATAGAACACTTACAGTTTTATTTTCCAATCTAATATTATTAGTATTATATTCTTAAAATTAAATTATATTAAATTAAAGGTGAAAAAATTTATTGGGAATCCTTGAATAAGAAAGATTACTTTATTTTCCGATTTTACATTATTTAAAGCGAGTTATTATACTATAATGAGAAAACCTCAATTCGAATCTGATATCTTTTCTGAATATAATTTAACTAAATATAAATGTTTATTTTTTGTTCACCAGGTAAAGGTTGATTTTATTAAATAGCTCTAATTTTAAAACAAAAATAATAGGAACTGTATTCACTCTAATTGAAGTAAGAGATAGATGAGTATAATAAATACACATGCAAAGTTTATATAAATAATTGATAAATATTTTTATGTACATGCGAAATCTAAAATTCACTAGCTCACCATTAATTATAAATATCAGTAAGTATTGGTTATTTAATTCTATTTCTTAGAGAACAGATTGGGTGGTTAATACGTTTGATGTAGAACCAAAAGAGCTCTGTTGTCCAAAAAATGAACCAAACTAAACAATCCTTTTTTTTTAAATCTAGATGAGGCAAATGATATATTTAAGTAGGAAAGTTCTTCTTCTAGGTTTGGCAAGGTGGATGAAATGTGCAAATTTGCCAAACGCTGCTCCTTGAGGTATTCATTCAAAATTGCAGTAGTCCCAGGAATTATTATTGATTTCCTAATAGGGTGCTACTATTGTTAAGTGAACATGCTTAGTGATTTCATATATGAATTCATTTTTATATGAGTGGCGAAATGGAAGCAGCTTAATATGCATTCACTTCTCTCAGCTTTGTTCAGCTTAGCCTAGAAATCGTTTATTTTCAGACGTCTAATAACTTTTTATTAACTTTTTTGACATTTTTTTCCACCTCTGGTGAATCTGCTTTTCTTTCTTTTTTTTTCTTTTTTTTTTTTTTTTTTTTCGATTCCTTCTATTAGCTCACACTCTCCCGATATATATCTTGTTCAAATTTTCAATCGTTAATAAAATACTTTTTATTCATCCACTCTAGTTCAAATACATTTTTTTGAACTTGTAGTGGATGACACTGGATGTTAATACAGTTTTTTCAAATATTAATTCAGTAATTAAATTAAATTAATTAATTTTAGTTTTTTTTAGATTTAAGTTGCATGTATCTACCAATACATAGCGCCAGATAAACTTAAAAAAATGAATGAAAATTATTTATAAAGGACTTTCGCAATATAGTGAAAAAAAGTAGGAATCGACTTTAAATTTTTTAAAAATATTATTTGTTTTTCTTTCCTTTCACAATCTATTGTATTCGCAACGAATGCAATTACAAACCCAAAAAATATCTGTAGCAAATACATGCACATGCAATTAAACAACTCGACGTATGTCTCATTGCCAGAATGCGTATCTTAAATTGAACTCATATACCCAGAACAAAAGGGTGTGTTTTTTGGATGTTTTTAGGCCGTTTTTCATACTAGGCGGCAATATTCGCATTAAGATTGATACAGTTGCTCTGGATTAACTCACTATGGCATTTTAATTAATACAACAATTCAACTTCTGAGTTGCATGCAAATTTGTTAAGAAGAATGATTTTTAAGAATGGGTATGGTTTTTAAGTATGTGTTTCAACAAGTACCAATTAACAATTACCAAGCACAGATAAAAGCAAAAGAACAGTGGATAGGGGGTAAATATGCTCAGGAATTCAGTCATTTAGATAGTATTAAACCTTCACATAGACTTCTTTTTACTCATCGAAAAGAAGACATTCTTCTATCTAGGTTTGCCACAAAGGCATATCATTTTAATTCTAAGCTCTAGATTTGGCCTGACTTCATCCCCATTATACAAATTTGCAAAACTCCGGAAACAGTTGAACACATTTTGTTTCGATGCTTAAATTATGTAGGGGAAAAAACCCTTACAAAATTCTTTTGGATATAAAGTTCTTTCTTACTCTTGGATATTTGATATATCAGAGGATGCTTATTATAAGACAACAACAATACTTCAATTTTTACGAAAGTCTCGTAACCCTGTAAGCAACGGGATAGCCCACTTTTTCTTTCTGGGGATTATTATTTTTATTCACTTTTTATTTCAAGTCTAGTTGTACTGTATATGTCCTAATCATCGTTCAACTGTTAAAATATTATGCTCCATTTGATCTGCAGTTCTTTTTTTTCAAATTTACCCATCTTTTTTTTTTTTTTTTTTTTTTTTTTTTTTTTTTTTTTTTTTTTTTGTTGCTGAAAAGTTCTTGCAATGATTATTTCATTTTAAAAGGGAATTTATAACCCGTCATAGGGAATGGAATAAAGAATTTTGAGTTTTTAGAGTAATTTCTTTATAAAGATTTAATTTCTCAATTTCTATTATCTCTAGTATTTTAACAACATTTGGATAAATTGAGATAAAGCAGCACCAGAGAGAATACACCTCAAAGCACCAAGTTAAGTCAAGTCAAGTTACAACAACTCAGGCTCATGATGATAACGATATCTCTAGCTCTCTGATTGTCAAGACAACAACTCAACTTCTGTGCTGTATGAAAATTTTATTGATGCAGAGGAATAGTTTAACAAGTACTTATTCTAACTCCTAGTTAAGTCAAGTTACAAATGCTAAATCAAACTTGAGAAATGTAGAACTACAGAAAGCTCTTAACCTTAGTAATCTGCCGTAATATGCTCCAAGAGAATTGCCTACTAGTACTTGTTCTTATTTATTTGATTCATCATATTATGTTCCTTTGATAAGTTATTTGTTAAATTGTGTTTATTAAATTGTTTTTATAAAACGTTATTATAGTAGAGGTCTGATGCTTGGTACATTGCAAACGACTTAAGCTTTCGAACACGAAAAAGACACGCCAAAAAATCTTCCACACAGTGGTGTATTCCACAGTCGTGTGAAAACAAAATTCATATTTGGAGTAATTAATAAATTGTAGAATCAGCCGTGGAAGAAATCGACTTCGTATAAATAAAATTTTTTGTGGTGTTTTAACGTGATTTAATGACGCTTTGCAAAAACCGTACAATTAAGCCTTTGTTTTCAGATAATATGTTCAACTAGTCTGAGTGCACACAGCAATGCAAAAGCAGTTCTTTTTGTGGAAAATTAAGAAATGTCTGGAATTTAATTTTTGAAATTTACAGTATGCATTAACAACTTGCTCTGCTTAGAAAGTATCTGTTATAAATTTTCAAATGCACACACACACGTACAAATGTCAAAACGATCTTCACCATTGGCAGAATAAAGAAAAACAATTTTTAAAAATATCGATTAATTTCTATTGTATTATTTCGTAAATAGCGGATGCAAGAAACAAATCCGACATGTCGTTATCATCGTATGAAGTACTTTCGATTTCAATTTTTAGTATATCTATCGGGTTTTTACGTGAATCGATTGTTTTATGCTTATAATTCATGATAAATGACAATTTATGCATTTTCCATATTGCTCCACCAACATATAAAGATAAAGAATGAACTCATTTTATTATCTTTTCGGACTATTAAGATGATAATAATAGATAAATCCTTAAATAAAGGTCTATACTAAATAATTGGTTAAAATATCTTCGTCTATAACTATCTTCATCTTCTGTGTTAAAGGTATTTGTATATTGATATATTCAATTATATATGATATATACATTTTAATTATAATTTACAGTCGTCGTTTCTTTTATTTAAATTTTTCTTTTTTTTTTAATATTTTTATAACAGAAAGAAAAAATTCTTTGACTAAAAATAAAAGATTTTTATATGCACCGTTTTACATAAGATAATACACTCATGTCCATAAATTAAGGATAATTCAGAATCACACAGAAATTCAACTCTAAAATAAAAATTTCACCTGTAGAATTATCACACACATCTTGAAGAAGAATATGCAAATTACAGGAAACCACCAGATGGCGCGGATAGTACGTCACAATGACGAGAGTGTAAGAGAGGGGTATATAAGGAATGGTGGCAAAGAAGTAAAACTGTTTACAAGCTCTTTAAAAGATTTTCACTGCAATAACCGCATAGTTATGGCACAAAGGAAGCCGTTGATGGATGATTTTTTACGTGGTAGAATTATCGGACGACTGGAATGTAGACGTACCCAGCTGGAAATATCCGAGGAACTTGGAATCTCCCAGAGTGTCATTTCCAGGCTTTGGCAACGATTCCAAGATTATGGTAATGTGAGTAGATGTTACAGCACAGGTCGCCCCCGAGTTACAACGCCGAATGAGGACCGGTATTTAGCAGTTACTGCCAAAAGACACAGACGGAGCACAGCATCAGACCTGTCTCGTCAGCTCTGTTCAGCTACCGGTACGACAGTTTCAAGGCAGACCGTGTACAGACGCTTAGGGCACATTGGTCTATATGCTCGTAGGCCTGTCAGATGTGTTCCACTTACCGCAACTCACTGTCGCCTGCGATTAACCTGGAGTAGAGAGCATGCATTGTGGACACCACAACAGTGGTCTGGTGTGAGGTTTTCCGACGAGTCCAGGTTTAGTTTGCAGTCTGATTCTCGCCGAACTTTCATATGGAGAGCGCCAGGTACCCGTTACCACCAAGAGAACACCATTGAACGACAACGTTACGGTGGTGCAGGATGGCTCGTTTGGGGAGGAATTATTCTTGGTTCCAGAACTGACCTGCATGGTCAGAGTGTAACGATGACAGGCCACATCTATCGGGATGTCATTCTGGAACAACATGTACGTTTGTTTCGGGGCGCCATGGGTGCTGAATTTCTGTTTATGGATGACAGCGCCCGTCCTCACCGTGCAAACATTGTAGACGAATGCCTTCAATTGGAGGATTCAATTTTTATTAATTATGTGAAACATATAGCATCTTTTTTGCTCTTTACCTTTTGTTTAATAAATAGACTTTACAAATAAGTCAACTTTGTTTTGCTTCTGTCTCTTTCTTTACCTGAACTTTATTATCCTTAATTTATGGACATGAGTGTATATCACATTAGACAATATTATGCTGATGTTTTGGATAAAACGTTAGTATCTGCAATCGAAATGAGAATAAGAAATTATATCAATGTCTATTTTAACATATTTTTTTAGGCTTTATTCATTTTACTAATCATATATTTTTTTTTAGAACTTGCATCAATGTTTCATGTTACACTCTAATAATTTATTCTTTTAAGATTTCCAATTCTTCATTCATTTTACCTCATTCTATTACTTTATTTATTTATTATTCAAATTATTTTATTAATTTCTGCCAAATTAAAAAAATTCCTCTTATGCCTTTTGTAATTTTTTTCCGAGAAGTTATGTGTAGGTTTCTATGCATTTCTTTGTAATAAGTACTATATTAAAATATGGGTAGTAATAGTACTATATTAAAATACTAGTAGTATGATATTATAGATGTAGGTATAATTTATTGTTTCCTGCAATTAATGATTGTGATAGGTACATATGTACCTTACTCCACAAATTTATTTTTACCAACATTCAAAACATTGATCTTTTCATAGCTTGTAAATTCAACTAGGAAATGGAATTTTGAATTCTGGCTTTAGGGAATCCTTTTTTAATTATTTTTCTGAAGAAAACGATACTTAATTTCAATAAAATATTGTTTTTTTTATTCATTTTATATTCTTTCATCATTTTCAACACTTTCTTTTTTTACCATTTCCAATAAGATGTTTGTTATTTTCAATATTTGTACCTGTTCACAAACTCTTGCTCATTTTCATCCATTCCAAACAATAGATTCAAGCATTAAAGTTCTATCTTCACTTATACCAAAAACTTTAAATGTTGATCTTCCCACGACTAAAGTAAATTAAGAGATGAGAGCGAATTTTGAAGCCTCCGACTTAATGAAGTCCTCTTTTAATTCTTGTGGTGAAGGGGAAAAAAAGTTGCTGCTCGTCAGGAAGGTCTCGTACCCATAGGTAAGGAGAGGTTGACAAGGCCGGCTTGTAATCCTGCTGTCGTCTGGTGAAGCCGACACACGGCCGCCTCGAGAGTGACAGAAATATACAGGAGCTGCAACCAAACAGCTGAAACTCTCAGCGATCCGAAGATAATTTCTAGGCAGCGGTCCAAGCTTCAAGTGCTCCCACTTGCAGGGGAGCCTCGTCTGCCGGAACGGCAACTGCAATTCCGTATCGAATGCTCCAGTGAGACGTCTGTGGGAAGCCTACATTGATGTGGAGCTCATCTTCCTCTTCATATATATATATATATATAATAGTTTTATTTTAATAATAGTTTAAAGATTTAAGGAACTTATAATTCTTATATTTATTGGTGTTCTTTCAAAATTAATTACAGATTAAGATGGAACTTTACTATTAATATGAGCAAATAATGGATAGTTACAGTTCCTCATAAAGTATTAAGAAATTCTCCGTTCACACAAATGTAAAGAGTAGTCACATCGTTGTGTTATTTCAAGTTCGTGTGTGAGTTTGGTTGTTGCTCTGAGGTCTTTCTTTGCACAGACGGGCTAATTAGATCGGGGCCTATAGTTTAGTGGATTTCGAACCATTATAAGCATCCATAACACCCGAAATTGGTACCTAGCGCCATAACGGTAACTACTCGGCTATCAGGTCTTTATATAGCGGGTTCTAATGGGCAAATGCTAAAATAATGCCCGTTTATTCTCACGCTCCTTCTTCATTGGCATACAGCTCCATGGTAGGCCAAGTTCGTTTGCCTGCAGGCAAATTTTGAGACAGGAGATGTTTTCTTCTTACAGGGTAGGGGTTGTAGGGGTTGTCATCTTTACACCCAACGCTATAGGGTCATATTAGATCGGGACCTACGATCTTAAGTGGATTACGAACCACTACAAAAATCTTTGGAACCACTGGGATTGGAATCCGAAACCTGTAGCACCGAGGGCCAGAGCGCTAGTCACTTGGACATCAGATTCCACATATTGTCTCCCAGTGTTTAAAAAAAAATACGTGACTTTAAACAAAACTGAATTGAATCATCACATTATGGTCAATGTCACTGAATTCTTTTTAAGCAGAAATTTATATTTAAGGTTATTTTCCACCCTTTTTCATCAAAAAGAAAATTGGTATCTACAAAGCATCAATATGCAAGAGATTTTTCTGCTTACTGTTAATTAACACTTACTGAATAATAACATTAACTGCACAGTTTTTATCGATTGCAACTCTTTTTGTCAAATAATTATTTTTACTTGACTCAATTAACCACACATCATCTAATAAATTCAGCACATACATACACACAAAAAAACTAAATATGCCTAATACTCGTTCTATATATAAATAATCTACTTTGGAAAAAGAAGCAACACGCGAAAGGGTTATTATCAACGTCGGAAGAGAGAACGTGCTCAACCGTTAAAACAGCCTTTTCCATTCTCCATCTTGATCACAAAATATCTATTCTCTTTCTCTCCCTCCTCTAACCACGAAGCCGAAAGTAAAAGTCTCTTGAAGTCGAGCACTTCTCTTCTGCGGTAACCGCAATCATCACTCTCTAGAACATTATACCCCCTCTGCCTTTTTTTTTTTTTTTCTTTCTCTTCACTCACTCGCTAAAACCCCACCCGTAGAATGGAACAGATTCTAAAACCTCTTCAACTTGTCCCTTCTCTTGAAGAACGGGAGAAAAAGGCAACCGTCGCACGTGCTAGGGTGATTAAAAAAGGTACCCCAGGCGAAAAGCGTTGGATAACGCTTCAACAACTCATTGATCGGTCACGTATTACTCTAGAAATTGGCGCGATACGGGAAAGAGGGGGTGGAAGGATTCCGCTATCACTATTAATAGCCCCCTTCAAAGTTCCATTCCTTTCTCTCCCCCCACCCCCTCCAAGATCCCTGAAGAGCCGGATGGTCATTTTACTAGTAAATTCGATCATCTTTCAGGTGAATGCGGATTTTTCACAATAACACCCTCAAATCTTCCTTTTCTTTCACACAGTGCGATAAACGGAGGAAGACGAAGTTTTATATATATATATATATATATATATATGTATATGTATAATTCTGCTCTCAACGATTCAGTTATTCATAAATCAATTCAATTTTTTTTTTCCTTCTTGGAATGCTCTTGTATGTAGAGGATATCTTGGTTTTGCAAGCTCTGATGAGCATAAATGCTTTCGTCAAGATTTTTTTTTTTTTTTTTTCAAAGTCAGACTTATAAGAAAATTCTGTATGATATGTTATTTATTTCGTTGGTTATTTATTGTGTATGTTTCTTTTTTCTTTCCCCATCAGAATGTGGTAATGCGAAAGACTGTGAATGATATCTTTAATAAAATCTTGTTGTAACAAAAAAAAAAATTGAATACTGTAGTGTGTAGGTTGTGTAACGAGATTGTAAGTAGGTGCGGTTGGGTAAAGACTGGTGACATAGGTTGGAGAACTCACAGCTTTATTGACACACACATCACACATGTACATTTAAAGGCAGGCAATATTCAACTGATTAATGATATAGCATATGTGACTCTAAATATTTCTCTCACAATTAAAAATTAATTTAATGAAAAATTGTTTTCTAATTAATTTCTAAACTTTTATTTTGATATTGTTTCTTATCCCATTTGGTTAACAGCAATGTTCTCAGACGAGCCATGATAAAGGGTAAAAAAATGCAATTTCTTTTTGTCTTGACCTTTTGCTGAAAATTATAAAACTGTAAACTTATTTTATTTTAAAACTGTGCATGATTAAAGAATATTTATCTAAATTTTTTTTTGCAATATAAATATACATTTATGGTACAAAACCTAGAGAAAAACCAATAAAAATGTTTATTTAAACTTGTTAAAAGTAAATAAGAAAACTATTAATTATTTTTACATTTTTTTATTAAAAGTACAAATACTTTTATTTTAAAATTACATATGCATATTGCATGCATTTTAAATATATTAAGCATAGTACTTTCTTTTTACAGTAAATGTTATGCTCTGTTGTTATTCTAAAGCGGACTAATCGATGCCGTCAGGTAATTTTTTGTTGAACTTATATTAAGATAACTTTGTAGACATAAGGAAAGCCTTTTTAACCTTTAGAAGGGAGGAAATCATATTTATTATTGCTAATCAATTTCTAGAATGACTGGCTCAACAGTATTTTGGATTTCCTTAGTGAGAAGTCGTTCATCGCAGTCGCTACTCTAAAAGAATGAGAAAATTCGATGATTATTGTGAAACATTAATTGGCATAGAATTTTCCGTGCTATAACGCGTAATTGCTATACATGGTGACAAAAGAAATATCTTTATTATATGTTAAAAGAGATTGAAACACAGCAGTCTTTCTAATTTTTTAAATGAGTACAACACTTGTAATTAGAAAAAATATTCTTTCCAAATGACTATACAAAGACTATTTTGCCTAGCTCGTGGCTCAAAGGCAACATGCGCCGTTGGTGAGCATTAGGGCTGCATTGTTATAGACACTGTTTAAAAAAAAAAAGGAGACCCGATGGCGTTTGTGATGTTCAACATCTTGCCTCGTTAATCGAACTACCTTGTGGGAGTTTTTCCGGGTTTTCTCCCATACGATATAAAAATACGGAGTAGTTCTGGAAGGCACTGCCCTCCTCCAGAAACTCGAAGCCAAGTCAGAGTTCTATTTACGGGAGCTCCATCACAACAGAAGTTGTCTTTCCCTCCTTCCATGAGTAGATTACTCATGGGATGCCCGTCTCGCACTGCAGGACACTGAGGTTTAGATACAACAACAATATAACAATTTTTAAATGAACATAACAATTATAATTTTAGAAAATATGTTAAGTATTAATTTTTGCAATAGATTTTTTCTTATTATTTTTAATGTTAAATTTACTTCATATTCCATAATTACATTTTTTGTTTAACTTTTCTATATTGAAATAGATTGCACATGCAAGGATTTCAAAATTTGAAGAATTATTGACTGAAAATGTTACACAAAGACTTAAATTACAGCTATTGAATAAATTTATTCAAAAATCTTTGTATAACTTATATTTATCACAAATTGTTTACTTAATAAAGCATTATATATTGAAACTATGTTTCTTATGAACAATTATCCTTTTAATTTTTGTTTGTTCTTCATTATCATTTGTGAGGCTCTTTAATGCATTATCCTTATAGAAATACGACGGAGAATTTATAGTCTTTAGAAAATTTTTCGCAATTTATTGTTTTTTTAAGAAGATTAACTATACCTTTTATCTTGATTTGGAAACATGATTTCAAATTATTAGAATTGAATCATGTCTATTTCCAAGACTATCATCGTAATATTTCAATTTCATTTTCTACATATCCGTGCAATTTTTAATACGTTTTTAGACTTACCGCTTTTTAAAAATTGCTGCTTTAAGATCAGGTTATACACAAAAAAAAGAAAGTGTAACACTTAAAAAAAAAATCCTTTTACAGAAGCAATTTTGGGTGGTTATAAAAGAGGACATTATTTTCCAATCGTATTCGTTTTCAAACTGATTGTGAATTTCATACGCGTTTACTACTTGAATATAAATTTTTCTGTAGTAATAAATTTGCAAAATTTGAACGATATTTTGATTGTATAGTTAAGCTTATAATTCAAATTATTTACATATTAAAAAAAAAAAAGATTTTCAGTCTGTCACGAGGCTACAAAAAGTTAATTTAGGATTCATCTCTTTTTATGCAAGTGAATTTTTATTTTCCTTATAATTATTTAATATAACTGAATTGCAGCGAATTTATTTTCTATATTAAATTCTAATTTTTGATAGAGCGATTTAGAATGCAATTTTAATTTCAATTTCTTTAATTTATTTTTGTAATTTATTTATTCTTTAATTTATTTATTGTAACGATGAATTTTAAGATTGGTAAAATCAAGATTCCTGATGAAAAAATAAAAATTTATATTTTTGAAAACGATAATAAAAGTTTCAAGAATTATAATTATAGTAAATAATTATAATTTGAGAAACTTTAAATATAATAAAAAGAGAAATTAATTATATTAGAAAAGTATAAGTTGAAAAACTTTAAATATTATAATAAGAAAAAATATTTATAATTTGAGAAACTTTGTTGTTGTTTCTTATCCCACTTGGCTGGCCAAGCCCACGAGCCCATATGGACTCATGATTGAAGGGGAAGGAAGCAGCTTCTGTTGTGATGGAGCACCCCGTAGGTAGAAGCCTGACTTTTGCTCCGTGACGCTCTTACAGTCATAGAAGACCGGGACCTACGGCTTAAAGTGGATTCCGAACCACTACAAACATCCATGGCACCGCCGGGAACTTTAAATATAATAATAAGAGGAATTAATTATATTAAATAATTATTATTTGAAAAACTTTAAATTAATTATAATTTGAGAAACATTAAATATAATAATAAGATAAGATAATTATATTAAATAATTATAATTTGAGAAAATTTAAAAATAATAAGAGAAAATAATTCTGGTAAATAATTATAATTTGAGAAATTTTAAATATAATAATAAGAGATATTAATTATAATTAGAGAAATTTTTGATATCCTTTTCAAAAATATAAAATTTATATTTTTTTCAACATAAATCTTGTTTTTACCAATCTTAAAATTCTTCCTTGCAAAATTTTTTTCTATAAATAGTACAGATGTTTTAATCTTTGATTACAAAAATAAATTATAGAAATTGAAATTAATATCGAACCATCAAAAATTAGAATTTAATGTAGAAAATTAATATATGTGTGGTGTTCTTTGTTAAATTACGATTTTTCTTTCAATTAGCTGTAGTATAAATTTAGTGAACCATTTCATTTATTGGCAGCATTAGTTTGGTTTGTCACTCTACGGTCGTTTTTTGCTCACTTTAGGTTAATTACACATGGACCTACAATTTAATGAGGATTCCGCACCACTAACAAGCGTTCATGCCACCGGCAGGATTCGAACATGAAGTCGTGGTACAAAAGGGCAGAGCATTAGTCAATCGGTCCTTAAGAGGCTGGAATCTTTATGATGGGGGACACAGCTTATGTGTATCAGATTTATTCTTTCAAATATTGTGGGATTCCGCAAAAATTTACAAGGATAATTACTGTAGAAATTGTTGGCATCTATTACAAAAGTCTTGAAAAATTCTAACCAATCAATTTTACTGTTGATGAGGGACTCACATCATTATCTAGTCTACATATTTAAAACAGTGACGCAATACACATCACCATCCTTGTTGAAACCGTGTTTTCTTGTACATTAACTACAATATATGAGGATCATGAATGGAAGAGACTGCTGCTAAATTGTGTAAAATAACAAATTATTAAAATAACAAATGATGTCGAGCGATAAATCTCTTACCTTTGAGCCCACCGTAACTGTTGTTTTTCAAGGAAGAAAAGATAAATTCTGTTTAAAGAGAATCATAAATTTCAGGACAAAATATATTTTTTCTAAAAGTTCTTGTCGTGTACAACTAAAAGAGAAAAAGTATGTCTCAGTCAAATGTAAATTTCTAAGAATACGAATTTTTCTCTCTTGCGTACAGTGTAAATTACCGGCATGCTACTACATGCTGTCCTTTCTATATAATTTTTCTTTCGAGTTATTATCTATGGATTGAAGAAAATAAAGGATTTTAATTGGAAATATTTGACTGGACAAAGTTTATCATGGAAGAATGTTCAGCGGAAAGTCTTTACTTAAATATAGCCGTCGAGGTTGTGAAAATAAAAGAAATAATTTTGAGACATTAATTACAATATCAAGATCCGAATAGAAACATTATTATTTATAATGTAAACCAGATTGGGCATGATATAGAGCAATTGCGCAATTTCATTTACAAGTATTCTGCTTTACATGATAAGATGATGACACTTTACATGGGGAGCATCTTGTAAAGTTTTACATGGCTGTACATGATGCTTTACATGAGAAGCATCTTGTAAAGCTTTACATGGTGGTTCCCATAAGATGATGCTTTACATGGCTTTATATTATGCTTCAGATAAGATGACGATGCTTTACATGAAGCAATGATGCTTTACATGAAACGATGTTGCTTTAGATGGTAAGATGCTTTACATGGTGCGTCTAGGTCTTAGAAAGACTTAGACGCACCATATAAAGCACTTTTTCTTTACAAATCTTTCCACGAAAGTGCAAAAATATAATCAATAGCAATATTAATTAAAAATAATAATATAAAAATGTAGTTTTTATAATTTTTATAGAGTTTTTTTTAAATAATTTATAGCTTTAATTTTGTATTCGAAAAGTTTGAATGCACATGTAAGAATTTTAATATTTACTAAATAAAATGAGTACATTAAGTTTTTTTAGTACAGCCTCTTCTTTTCTGAAGTTTCTCTCCTTAATCAATTACATGTTCTCCCTTCTGCATCATTCCCCTCTCAAGTGGCAAAAATTTTCCCTAAATAAAATAAAAATCCCCAAGATCAGATGGATGGATGAACGAAAAGAAGTATTTAGGAATCGCCGCTTTTATTTAATCTTATTTTTACGCTACATTTTTTTTTTCCTTTTCTTGTTTGATGCTTCCAGATCCGGATCCTCAAAAAGCTCTCTCTTAACACCAGTCGATTGCTAACTTTATTAATTTTTTAATAGCAGTTGCACCGCTTAGAGCTCAAATGAACTTTTCCAATCAGTTTCCATAATTTTTTTTTCCAGTTACGAGTGCAAAACACTCCAGGTAAATATTTTCACTGCGGAGGGAAAGTAGCGTAAGTTATCTCTCATAGTTGTGCAGGTTTCTCAAGTAGAATTTTTATGCACAATTTTAATTTGCTGTTTTTTAATTTCAATAATTATAAAATAATATTACTCAGAGTAAAAAAGATAATTACTTTAGTAATTTAAAATCAATTAATCTTTAATTACTCTTTTGTTAAAATAGTAAAAATATTTGTAATATTTTTTTTATCAATTTTACTTACTAAATTTCAAGTATTTGCCCTTCTAAAATTTCTTAATTTTATTTCAGAAAATAAATTTTTTAATTAAGAAATATATGACGTATATAATTTTTTTAATTAATAAATATGTGTATAGAAATATTCGTTTCAAAAAATTTATGTATTGAAATTTCATAATTTTTATCTTAATGTTAAAATTTTTTAAAGTGTATGTAATATTTTCTATTAATTTTATTTACTAACGTTCAAATATTTGTACATTTAAAATTTCTTAACTTTAAAAAGCAGGTATTTTCTGAAGTAATGTAGAAATATATAATGTATAGAAATAGAAATCTCAATTTTATAAAATTTCTGTATTGAAATTCCATAATGTTCATCTTAATGTTAAGTAAGATGAAGATTAATAAACATGATGTAATGTGAAATATAAACATATTTATACCTTAATAATAAACATACTTATATCTTAATAATATCAAATATGAACATATATCTTAATAGTATAAAAATTCATTTAAAACATTCTGAATAGGTAAAAAAAAATAAAAAACTCAATTTTGATATGAATAGTAAAATTTCTGCAATATGATTAGAAAAAATTTTCTTTAAAAAAATTTTTTTCATAAAATGCAATAAGTTAATGATAAAATAAAGTTTTATTTAAAATATTGGGAAAAATTATTAAAACAAAATGTTCTTCAATATATAGCGTATGCTTTTTAAATTTCTAATTTTTATTTAGCATAATAATGTAATAATTTTTTTGTACTCATTTTGATCACCATAAAATCACTAAATCCAATCTGGTAGTTTCATATAATTATAATCATCAAAGAAAGTTCTATCTGTAAATTTTGTCCATTCTTTTTCTCCATATTTGGATGAAATATTAGTAAAGAAATATATATAATGCATAATATTAAAGGAATACATGACTCACATCACTTAGCTTAGAAATGCAAGCTGTATTAAAAGGTAGATAGAGAAAAAAAAAATCAAGATACCTCCACGTGGTTTTCAAATACCTCGCAAAATAGACTGTGTAATGTTTTTAATGAGAAGTGAGGTTTAGTTGCAGTTTAATTTCGAGTTCTTAATTACATACGGAAATTTAAATAATCGCGTATAACTTTATCTGGGAGAAAATCGTTTAGGATAGAAATACCCCCCTTTTTTTTTCCTCCCTTTCGCCACTTAATAGTGAATCGATTTGGCAATCACTTAATATTTTTAATCTTGAGTCATATTTACTTTCTCGCTTTATACGGCAGTTTTATACTGCAATTTTTTTTTTACTTCGCGATGTTTCGTTATTTACATATCACTTGAAAAACTATATTTGTTTTAAAAGACTTCAATTTAAATCGTTTTTGAATATGCATTTTCAAATGCGTGAAAACTATGAATGAACTATATTTTTTTCTACTGCTGTATTAGTTATTGAAAATCGTCTTGAAGAACAGCCAAGCTTGCAGTCTTTAAGGAGGTTTATTTATCATTCTTAAAAACGTTAGTTGAATTTCAAGAAAGAAATTGAAGTGATTAGGTGTCCTTCAAGTACAATATTAAAAATAGGAAGAGAAAATAAATTTAAAAAATATTCTCATTTACTTAACTCCGGATGAAAGGCAAATAAATTGGTTTTTAAATGAATCCAACATGAAAAGTAATTCGAAAGTAGTTTAAAAAAGAAGTAAATTTAATGAAATTAAACGTGTTTTGAATAACTAAATTTTATTAAACGGATTAGTAAATAATATATGAAATTCTTCATCAATGTGCAATGTTTCATATATTAAAAGATTTAATAATAAAAAAATATAAATAAATTATAAAAAAAAGTGTTTTTTTAATTATATATTTTTCTATTTTACTTATTTTCACATATTTTACTTTAAAAATAATATATTGATAATTGTATTTCTGGGGCCTGATGAACGAGTGACTAGTGTTCGGTGCTACAGGTTTCGGGTTCGAGTCCCTGCGTTGCCATAGCCATGGTAGTGGATATGGCATGTAGTGGTTCGGAATCTATTTTAAACCGTAGGTCCCGCTCTACTATGACTGTAGAGCGTCGGACGTAGTACTAACAGCCCTATTCCGTAAAAAGAAAACATCTCCTGTCTCGAAATCTTCCAGCAGGCAGACGGCCTTGGCCTACCATAGGGCTATTGCACCACTGATGATGATGATGAAAATATATTTAACCTAAACGTAATTTTGTTATGTATTAGAATTTCAAATTAAGAAAATGAGAAAAAGAAAAAAAAGAATTTTACGAACTAAATTATTTCGCTAATTACACATGAATAAAATTAGTCCTTACTTAAATATAAATTTTTTTGATAATTTTTTGTAGTAAAATTATTTTACTGTAAAACCAGAAACTAATGTATAGTTCTTTCATATTTAAAAAATCTAAAACAGAGTTGAATAATTTTTTCAAAAAAAGAAAAAAAAATTATAACTTAATAATTGCATATTAGACCAAAGTATGTGTATACATAGTTGAAATTCGATTCGGCAAAATGGTAGGGGAAATATCTCATAAGCTACTATTAATGTTACAGCTAAGTAGTAAAAGTATTAAAAGTTGTTATACAGAAAGATTTTTGAAGAATTCTTTTCAACGATGAAAACAGATCCACCTTTTTTTACATGGCTTGGAAAAACAGAGTGAGAGGCAGAGAAAGTAGAGGGTAAATAGAAAATGACTTCATTTGAAACTATATATAAAAAAAAAATTCTTAAAATTAAAACATTTTCGTTTTTGTCATTCCACGAATCTAGGTGTTCAGTTACTTTGCTGGAGTCACTCTGCAATATCATTTATATTTTAAAAAGTGATATGATATGTAATTAAAAAAAAAAAAAAAAATTTTCAAAAATTAAAGAAAGGCGAAAAAAAAAATAATAAAATAAAGCATGATTCGGATTAAGTTTAATAAAAACTATACATACAAACATTAGAATCACATTTTAATATTTTTTTCGCATTTAATTTAAACTAAGAGATAGTATTTATATCAAGAACACGCTAAATTAAAGATCTGGATATACCTTTTTTATATTTATTTCTTACTCTCAAAAACTATATATTATATTAGTATTTTAAAAAAACTTTATAAGCGTAGTTTAGAAAAAAAACATGATACGTGTATCCCGATCTATGTATCCTTAATCTGGAGAGATTTTTGAATATATACCTGGTTGAGATTTTTTTTTACAATCTCATCAGTGTATGGATCCCAAATCGTTTCATAACATTTAAATTTTACCTTTAAAATATAAGTATTTTTTTAGATATTTTCAGTTGTTATGAATGATTAAAACATGGAATAGGATGTAGCCTTAGTTAATAAAAAAACTTACATTTAAATATTATATTCTATGTTTTCTTATTTACCGCAAGCTAGAAAATCAGAACTTTTATTATTAATGTACTAGCCTGAATACAAAATGTTTGTCTACCTTTTTTTTACTTATGCTATATTTATTGCCGAAAACATGCCCATCAGCTTCATCATCATTGACGCAATATCCCCATGGTGAACCAAGGCCGTCTGCCTACTGCAGAGTTCGAAACCTGAGATGATTTCTTTCTTTTTTATGAGGTGAGGTTGTCAGCCCTACGCCCCAAATTTTTTTCTTCTTCACTGGCGCAAAATTCCCATGGTGGGCCAAGACCGTCTGCCTACTGGCAGATTTTGAGACAGGAGATGTTAGAATGGGACCTACGCTTTAAGGCGGGTTTAGAACCACTGCAAAAATTCATGGTACCTCCGGGACTCGAATTCGAAAACTGTGGCATCGAGCACTAGAGCGCTAGTCACTCGCCCATGATGCCCCAAAAATATGTTGCATTTTTAAAATTGTGTTAAGCAAATTAGATTTGGTTGTTGTTAGATTATAAATTAAAATGCGTAGATCTTTTTGAATCAACGAATATGTGAAAAAAAAAAAAAAAGTTAGACATGGATATTATAACATTTGTAATAGTGTAACAAGCAAGATATTTCGCAGTTTCTAATTTGATAATTTAATTTTCTAATTGGTAATTATTAATTTTATTCTCTTTACGTATACGCCATATTACAGGATCATGGCGAAGCAGTAAAATAGCGTTCTTGTTGTTTTACATTGTTTAACATTGTGTAACTGTACACTTTTCAGTTGTCGTTGTAGATAACCCCTTTAGATAAAAATAAACTTCCGGTCTCTATTCCAGCAGCTCAACCATTAATCAAACTGTAATTAACCCCAAAACTTCCAGGGGGAAATAAACGCTCGTCTTCCGAAAATCTAACTGTTTCTGAATGTATCACATAACGGCGACCCTTCGACAGCGATTTAACAGATGCCTTTCCGTGCGGAAACAAACAATTCCGGAACAATCAGCTTCAAGCAAAAAAAAAAAAAGAAGAGAGAGAGAGAGACAGACAAAGCAAAGATATTCTCTGTCGGCAGTGTAATTGGCTCGCACCTCGTCACCACAAGACCCTCCCTTTCATTAAGTCCCCAGCCAAAGTCAACAACTTGGGAAGTTTTCGGAGCACCAGCGTTTGGAAGAAGCACATAATATATGTCCTCACTTTGGGTTCTAAAGTTAGGTCTAAGTCGTTCGGGGGACTGGGAGGCAATTGATGTTTTTTTTTCTTCTTCTTCTTTCTGCAGTTGTCGGGAAAGCGTATCCAGTTAATTGATTTGTTTTTTAATGCGCAGTGGAACAGGTGGGCCATTCGCGTTGTATTACTGTCGTCTGTCTATGTGGGATGAACTTCCTGTTTATGCAAATTCGCTCGAAAGTCGGCCTGGCTTTGAAGCGAGTCGCATTTATAGACAGAAAGTTTTGATTCCCCCGTTTGAAGGACTGTTTGTTAGAGGATATCGCTTCGAAATTTATTTAGGTTAAAAAACGGTTATTTATGTTCTACATGCGCGCAGTGATTTTTACTGGATTTACTTGAATGAGTTGTGACTTCAGTTTTAAACTGTCCCAACGCCAAAAGGCATAAAATATTAGAACAACAAGTTTTACTAAAGCATTAAAAAGTTTGCAATAGTAACACTTTTTTTTTTTAATTTTTATTTTATTGAAATCTAATTTTATATAAAAAACGGCATTGAAATATTAAAAACACTACTAGAAAATATTTGATTTGAAAAGAATATCTTTACATAACAACTAGCATTTCATTACGAATTGGTGTTATTTTATTTCCACCTATTTTATAGAGGTTAAATATTCTATGGTAATTTTATTAATATTATCAAAACTGTTATTTATTACATTGTTATTCAATAAATTAATTTAATTTCAGGGAAACTTAAGTATAAGGTGTCACAAAATTCATGTGAGATTTGAATTTCTAAACATCAAATCTCACATGAGCATGAAGAATATTTGATAATAAAAGAGCTGATTTTTCCTTCAAAATGTACATTTAGGTTTGGTCTACTTGGTGTGTGAGCGTACCAAATTGTTTTCTAGGACAAATCCTCCTTTACCTTTTATTAAAAGCATTATTTCTTGCGTGCATTGTGGCATACCTTACTGTAGAGTAAACTCCTTCCGTGTGTTAATTTGCAGAACGGGAGTTTTTGACTTAAGTTTTATTTTAATTGTTTCCATTTAATTTGACCAATGGTAGAATTTCATTCATATGTGGTACTCTACACAGTGTTGGCCACAACGCCATAACTCTGACATCAGCTCTGGTGAGAAGATGATAACAATTTTAAAGTATTTCCATCAAACTGAAATTGAATCCAAAGAAATCACACACATTATAAAAGCAATTGGCAGCAAAGGATTTTCAAATATAAAAGAGATACGGAGCCAAACAACCAATGTAGTTAAGGAAAGACCTATTTTACAAAAAGACATCTGCTTATTATCTAGGACAGATAACCATTTGTACCAATGCTATTCTTTAGATAAAGCATTACTTTAAAAGCTTTTTTTTTATTTAATTCCATTCTGTATGAGTTCTATTCATTTTTGTATTAGTATGATTTCTTCATCCTTTACGAAATACTGCCTGTGTGTACTTAATTTCATATTTATCTGGCGATTTTTTTATGGAGTTAAATATTTAAAAAAAACGGTCCATTGCTTAAGTTTTGACATTTTCATTTATTTATTTGAGAAAATATTTCAGCCCTTTATATTAAAATTCTTTTAAATTTTATTCATATTTACTCTTAAGATTTTTAACACAAACTACAGCAAAAAAATTTTAAAGTCTTAAAATTCAATTAATTAATTGCTATTTTTAATAATATCGATTAAGCATAATTTATTGGTATGCAGTGGATAAAAGTATTAATAAGTACAACATTATAGAAATTCGCAATTTTTTTATTATATTTTAATTGTATACTGCACTCATTCTTGTAATAAAAATTTACGCAAACAAACAAACAAGCTGTTTTGCATTTCTTATGATTAATACTATTTTGTATTTCCAATAATAAAATTATCAGTAGTCCAATGGAAAAAAATAATAAATTTGGTTTTATAAGTTAGTTTGGTATTTTTGCATGAACAGAACTATTCTGCCATCTTCTTATACGATTCGAGATCTACAAAACCGCATTTCAAACAGCGGGTGCTTTATCCTTGGAGTGAAACAAAAGCAAGAACAAATGATTGCTGTCACCGTCTTCCCGTACCATTCGGATAAAGAAGTGCGTGAGTCAATTAAAGCCTTTTCCTCACCCTTCCTATCCGGAAGAGGCATTTGACGCTGTAACCGTGCCTATCACTGGTGCATCGCTCAATGGGCCCCATTATTCTGCGGACCCGCAGGGGCGCGTGCTCTAGGACACCGGCCCTTTCGAGAGGACACGGATGAGGATGCTCCTGACGATTCCCCTACAGGGGTAGCCGGTCCCTGTCCATTGCAGAGCGGGAACAAAGGCGCCTTTCAGACGACAGGAGGGAAGCACGTATGTAAATACCAAGCGGTGGGATCAGAGCACCACTTGGAACAGATAATCTGTCGTTATTTTTGTGTGCAGAGCTTATTTCGACAGCTGAAGAGTTTGGATCTGTTTGGTTTTTGCAGAATGTGGGAGTGATGGGAACGCGTTCAAGCCGCTAATCTCGTTTTGAGAGAAAGGCTTTTGTGAATTAGGGTTTCATGGGGGTTGTTGGAGAAGGGGGTAAAGGCTGGTTTCACTGGAAAGATAATATCAAATTTTATTCCTGAAATAGAATTTTTCATTTGTATAATATGACTGGAAGTCATACGAAATAGATATGACACACAAAAAGAAAAATAATTTATCAGAAATTTGAAAATATATATATTTAATTATTCAAATATAAGTTAACTTTTAAATTACGATGTTATTAATTAAATGTCTTCTTTTAAGTCGTTTAAGAAGAAAATAATGAATAGACAGTTATACACCAAATTCGATCCATTAGTGGGCACATTTCGTAATAGGGATTTATTACTAAAGATGCTTTATAACAATTGCAAAAGATGCTTTATAACAATTACAAAAATTGCTTGCTAATCGACATTGCTTTTCTAGCGAAACGCCTTATCTTATGTTAATTCTACTTTAAAAGACTCACATGAATAAGTAATTGATTCCCCCTTTTTTTTTTTTTTTTTTTTTTTTTTTTTTTTTTTTTTTTAGGATTTTCAAATTTCGAGGAAAGATTAAAGCATGAAACTTGATATGCCACTACGTTATTGAAAAAACTGTTTATTACAAACTTATTTAATCGATTTTTTTTCTTCTGGTTTATGGAAAACTAGGAAATAAAAACGTTTGTTTGTAAAGAGCCGGCCTAATGTTCCTTTTTTTTCCCCTAAAACTCTCAAATCTTTTAGCTATCACCAGAATAACCATGGGCATGTGTTTGTTTCAATAATTATTTATTTTATGGTTTACCAAAAATATATTCGATTTTAATAAATCCGCAAAGTCGCTATACTTGTTTCTAGATAATACAATAAATGACTAAGCCTGCTTAGATCTACATATAATGCTGAAAAGCAGTTTCAGCGTGGATATTAAAAAAATGAAATAGGGTGATTTAACTATTAATTTTTTCCTTTGTTTATTGCAAAAATCGAACCATATATAATGAAAATGTAGTTCATACATGTTAAGTTATGTATTTTCCATATAAATTTAATTATTGGATAAAAGATAAATATGAAGAGATTGTTTTTTTTTAATAACAAAACTTCCAAATTTCAACAAGACAGCATTTATTTTGAAAAACAATATAGTGAATTTATTCAATTTCGCAATGTCTATAAGCCTATCCAATCATTTTTATTTTCCTATAACATTAAATAAAACTTTCATAACGAGCAAATTAATTTATCTTCACTACGTTATTTTAATTGACATTCGAAGAGATTTTTGATTAAAAATGAATTTTAAAACGCTAAATCTCTCTAAATTGTATTAAGCAGTAAATAATAATTAGAAGTTTCAGTTAGAAAATTTATAATTGAAAATTTTCTTTATTATCAATTCTTAATTTAATTTTAAGATTTGTAAGAAATTGGAAAATAAATAATAATAAAACGAATTTTACATTTTTAAATCGCAGTAGCTTCTATTGCCCGAAAACTGCAATACACAGAGATACTTATATACTAAAGGAGACATCCACGATCTACAGCTGGAGTGATTCTGACACTTCACTCTATTTCTATTATGTTTCCGGTATCATCGAAACGGGAGTGCATACATATAGTATGCCTATGGTCACGTGCCGGGGGAATCAAATAGACACTTTCTAACAAAGAGGGCGCCACGTGTCATCGATGAAGCAGCTATGAAAAGGAAACAGTCCCATTCTGTGTAACATTTTATGCTTTTTTCCTATCATTTTTTTTGGAAAAAAAAATTATCTTTACTGAGAAGGACAAATAGCCGGTAGATTATTGATTATATGCAAGACATCCGTCCGCAATAGATTCCTTCGAATCTCGAAGGCAACACTTGCTATTTAAAAAGATTTTTTTTTTTATTTTATTTCCAATGGCAAATTATGAACAGTTACAGCAAAAAAAGAACAACGAGGAAAAAAAAAACATACAACAACAACAAAATAATACAACAAAACATGCTGAAACAGAGTTCATTAATCTAACAAAAATGCCAAGTTGCAGATCTTTTAGCCACTAAAAAGTGTTACCAGGTGCACCACGGGAAGGTGGATCCCATTTAAAAAAGATAAAATATATGAAAAGAAATGGCCCCTTAAAATAATACCTGGTCAGCTATTAGTGTATATTATGCACAAACCACGTCTTTTGGCAATTCTATCACGAGATCATTATCATTATTATTACATGATGCAGTTGAAATGACAATAATGATTATGGTACTTAAAGAAAATGGTTAAATTAAAGAAATAACAATAATTTATTCATATTGACGAAGTTTGTGTTGAAGTTATTTTTTTAAATGGTTTCTTTCAAATAATGCTAAATGATATATTAGCAAGATCGGAGAATGCGGATTTTCAATTTAAAAAATGGAGCTTTTATGACATGCATTTGAAGCTATGTATTAGAAACAAATATTCAATAAAATAAATTAAACTCCGATATAAATAATATCATTGTTAATACAAATGTAAGCTTAGAGAAAAAAAATAGATTAAAACATTTTACCTAAATATTGGATATTATATCACTGTATCTACAAGAAAGAGAAATTATTGTATTAATGTAGTATGCATTTAGAATCTAAACAAATGTAATTAATTAATAATTTAAAATTATGTAATACATTTTCGTCAAAATCATCTGACATTAAGTGAAATTTCTTATATATTAATCACATTAATATGATTAATTGTTATTATAAACAAACTAAAATCATTTTCCTTTCCAGATATTTTAGGTTTTCAATAATATCCCATATTTTATGCATATTTTTTTATATATTATGTGCATAGATAATGATTTTTATATCAGTTTCAAGCACGGGTCAGTTTCAACTAGTGTCTTTTTAACGTAATTTAAAAATTAATTACTAGAATATTGGAAAAATAAAAATATTTTTATAAACGGGTCGAGAGTCGGTTTTAAACAGACTCCTGACTCCAACTGCTTCAAAAATGCCCGATTCCGTACTCCTATTCACCACCTTCAAAGATATACACATGCTATAAATAACAGGGAAAAAAATAATAGCAAATAGGAGTATTTTTACAAATTTTCTGTTTTACTAAAATATGTTTTGTTAATAAATTTAATTGTTAAAATTGTAAAATTATTGTCATTTTATTATTATTATTAAACATGGAAACGGATGATTAAATAAATTTCAAATAATTCAGTGCCTCGATTAAGCTAGAAAAATAATTAAAAATAATTAGCAATCATTCGATTCTAAAAATCATGATTTATATATGAATAAGTATATTATTGAGAAACTTCGATGAAATTAAATTTGCTGTGCACTATGTTATTTAATTTTAAATATAAAATGATGTTGTTAAAAATAAAAGCATTCATTTTACTGCATTAAACATAGGCATTCATTTTATACATTTCCAATAAACATTAGGGTTTTTTATGGGGTTTAAATTGTCATAAATAAACAATATTACACAAATATTAATAATTATATTAATTTACAAATACTGTATACAGTGTTCATTGTAATACACTGTTCCAAAAGTTGTTGTCTTAAACGGCCAACCACATTGGCACGTTGCCCAGACAGTTTCTATTCTTTCAACATTTCATAACAGAACTGTCGTCTATGCTGTCTGACACCTCCATAACAAAGAAAATTAATAGCCAACTAAATGCAAGAGGTATGCCCATTTTCTGTTTAGATGAAAAGCACCGATATGTATTGTTAGCATGTCATAGTCTTGGAGATGAATTCCTCCATCTTTTACGCACTTGCCCACCATTCGTAAGTTTTAGCCTGAATAGTATGAAGTGACAGCTTTAGGGTGCTTTGGCAGAAATAAAGGAACGCTTAGGGCTACTATTCTGAGTATATATACCGGGATTAAATAAACTGTCGAGGAAAAAATTGGCAAAGACTGTCACGCCACATTTTTTTCCAAGAGTGTCTAATTTGTAAGGATTTAAACCGCCAGGTTCGTTGTACCCTTAAAAAATAATTGAAAACAAGAATTCGTTCAGTTACATAAAACTTTCTGTCTGATATGAATATAATAAATGTATATTTCAAACCTTATACAATGTACATATAAGTATAAACATATATACAATTAAACGTATGCACCTAACAATATGTATAGAGAGAGAAAGAAAAAAATATGTACAATTACATAATAAAACACAAGTAAACGAGATAATTCATGAAAAAAATATGATTATAATTTAATTAAAATAGTGTTACCAAAGAAAGTGTACCCGTAGGATATAAACTTCTGTATTATTTTTGTAAGCTAGATCAGTGATTCTCAAAGGGTCTACCTTAGAAGATTTCCAGGTGCGCCCTGTGGTATTCCGGATAAATATGTGGCAAAATATAAAAATAAATTTAGTTAACTTTTTTTCATGCCAGTTTTCCTGCTCAAAGACAACTTTTATTATAAACAATTAGCCTTTCTGATTGTTTCTTTTTTTTTTCTTTTATTCACATAAATAGTGCCAAACAACGATAATACTCCATCCAAAGAAGGTTTCCAAGAAACTAAAAGCGGTAATTTCCATTGTTGGCTACTAAAACCGTTAGCTGTCAATATCTTCGAAATTTTATACAGTTTTCAACATCTTATTTACTGTTAATTAGAATTTTCTACCCTCACCACAATACTCAAATATATGTCCAAACATTGAAGAACTCGCCAAGGGACGTCAGGTTCATGTTTCTTATAAACAAAAATAAATAAACTTGGGGTGAGTTCTCTTTTAATTTTTATCACATTATTTTTTCCGTAATATTCGACTTAACTATTATAACATATTTCTCAGAAATTTGTATACAGTATGCTTACAATTATTTGTAGGATTTTAAATTCATCGCGACTTCAAAAAGTGTGAAAACCATTGCACTCAAAGATACGAGTCAAAAGATCATTAAAGCCTTATTCAAAGGTACGAGTCAAAAGATCGTTAAAGCCTTATTCAAAGATACGAGTCAAAAGATCGTTAAAACCTTATTCAAAGATACGAGTCAAAAGATCGTTAAAACCTTATTCAAAGATACGAGTCAAAAGATATCTAACGACGTATTTCAATAACACGGAGGAACATATTTCTTTCCATTTAGAACCGGAAGAAAATAAGACTGATAAATCAGTTCTGTAATATAATAGTTCAGGAATAGATCTGATTTATAATACTGAATACAGGAAAATAAATGATACCTTAATCCTATTCCTTACCGCTTCTTTGAGGAAGGATATCTGTCCCTCTGTGTTGTCAGATTACATCCCTAGATATCCTAGTGGACAAAAATAGGAATTATTTTATCCTGGGGATATCTATTAATTCATTTGGGATCTGAAATGAATGATACGATTATAATAATATTGATTTTTCTCTGAATACACTGCTGAAAATCTCTTGTTTAAACTATTCAAAAAACTAAATAAATTTTATTGAAATAATTTTTTCCCCACCCCATCCATGTGATTTTTAAAGTATTCAGAATGGGCATAAATTTCAGATCCAGAAAAATTTCTGTTCTGACCTTGAAAGTCTTACCTGAAGAGGTCACGGAGTTCTGTTCTTATTCATGTTCTGAACCTGGCTTCCAAAAAATAGTTCTGGAACGTTCAAGATTCGTTCAAGTTACCGGTTTCATTTATTACATACCTGGTGCAAAATAAAAAAACAACTTTATCTTATTGCCTTACCTTCAGTTTGACTCACTGCAGAAAATACCTTCCTCGACTACAATGGGATAGACAGCTTGCCAAATTCTTAAAAATATCTGCTATATGCTGCGTGGGTTGTTGACTTTAACAATTGACCTAGAGACTTCTTTAATGATTCCAAACAAAAAAAAATGCCAAGGAATAGATTTTTGCTCAAAGGAAGTTATAAAATGTAGAGATTCTTTTAAGAAGAATCATGGTTCTTTTTTCATGGTTTTAAACTTGCTTAAAGAAATAAACAAGCCGATTATTATTTTACGAAATACCTAAATAATTTAAATTTGACTATATCATGTTACCTAATGGAGAGAGAAAATATAAGGTTGTTCCATATGAAATAAACTTTTGAGTAAACAATTTTTAAAAGATCACGAACACAAAATTCTTAAACATATTTAAAATATGCTCCATCTACATTAATTCACTTCTGTCACTGTTTGGAAAACATTTTTATGTCAATTTCAAATAACACCTTGGATTTAGAATCAATAAATTAAATAAAGATAGTTTTGACAGCTTCGTGATTGACAAAGCTTTTATTATTGATAAATTATTCCAAAGGTTTAAAGAATTGGAATTCAGTTGGAGATACGTCTAATGAATATGGTAAGTGTGGCAAATGATTTCCTTTTCAAGCCCTGCAAGATGTCTCGAAACTGTTGCCATATCTACTTCAAGATCCATAGAAAGCTCTCTAACAATTATTTTAGGGTTAGCTTCAATTTTTCCTTCAGAACATCATTACAGAGGGCGCTTTCAGGTATTCCATGGGGTTCATTTTCTAAACTCATATCTCCTAATCAGAACTTTACAAACCATCGTCTTTGTATACATTAACTGTATAATTCCAAAATGCAACAATAGTTTTTCACAAGCAGAATGTCCCAGTTCATACCCGTAGAGAAAAATTATCCATATTTTATGTGACTCTATGTTTCTAATTGTTAAAGGCTTACTTAAAAATTCCAATAACTATATGTGAACAAAATATATAATTCGACAGAGCACAGAATAAGCAATAAAATGATATATAATATTTTTATTTAACTAAAAACTGGTATATATATATTTTCTACAACTTTAGCTATTACTAAAAAGTTCAATTCATGTGGAACACCCCAATAAAAATTATTTAATTCCATTCTGCAAATTTATGCTCGAAATTGTTATATCCAAGCTGATAAAAAATACTAATTATTTTAGGTTATTTTTAAGGCCAGGTGAGTTTTGTTCAACATTAAATAAAAATGAAATAGAACCAGTAAATTTTAAGCATTTTAAATTTCAGTAATAAACTAAAAACTCCGATTAATCTAATAAAGTGAACTATTTGAAGCCTCAACGCTTTTTACTGTATTAGTTTATCACCTACTTTTGAAAAACATTGAAGAACTCATGAATCACTCTGTGTGTATCTGTTATACCTATCTTTTCTTTAAACCAGAGGTATTTTCTTGGCGCATTCTTACGACACTTATCTCTGAACATCACCCTGAAAATTGTAAAACATAAAAATAGTTTTCTGAATGGGAAATTCTCGTAAGCAGTCAACTTTAAGCAGATAGCACGCAATCTTCCTTATATTATCGCCAGCATTTCATTTTTAACTAAACATAGGTCGAGAGGACCCTAATGCTTATTTCTTTTTTTAAAAAAAGAAAAGAAGACGAGGATAGACACCTACTACCTTCACGTGTTTTGACGTTGAGGGGGTGGGGGACGGGGAAGAGTATACAACGAAAGATCTCAAATTATTGCCCCGAGTCTAAAATTTTAAATGCTCATTTGTCAAGCTACGCGGGAGTAAATATACCTCTATATCTTGTTTTTGCTTCTCGATCTAGTTTGTGAAGTTGTGTGAGCTAGTACATCGTGCCAGATAATTACTGTCTTTAAAAAAAAAATCTTTTTTTTTTTTTTTCTTTCCCCTGTTACTCGGTGGAGACGTCAAAAAGAATATTTAGCACGTGCTTGCCAAAAGCATGATAGCATCTCCATAAGTGTAAAGTATATTCTAGTTGTGGGAAGAAACGGTAACTACAATTAGAAAGTTAAATAGGAGAGGATTGAATGCTGCTGTTGATATCAACGCCGTATAAAACGTCAAAAAGGGAGGTGAGCGACCTGTAATGGCTGGAACAGGAGAGCTAATGGGTATCGGGTGACGGGAGCTATGATAGATTTCTGTCTGACAGGACGTGATGTCTTGAAGACAAATGGTTTCTTAAGGATGCAGGTGAGATTTGCACAATCTGGGATCTATAGTGAATCACCAGCGCAGAACTGAGATGTGTCCTTCAATCCAAAGTCATGAATGGCGTTAAAGAACCCAGCAGTTTTTGCGAACAGCAACTTCTTATCCAATATTTTTAAATAATAATGAAAAAATTATTATTTCCCTTTGCATAGGTATTTTGTAACATAAATTAATCATTGCAGTTGATAAAATCAAAAGACTTGATGAGACTTTTCAGCTGCTGGTTCCAAAAATGAATTACTGTGAACACAAGAAATGGTGGGAAAAAATGAGATTTGGATATTACAAATTGTTTGTTACGATTTCAGATGAAATATTAACATGCTATATTTATAATGTTTAGGTTATTTCAGTAATTTGATGTAGATTTCTGCATTTATTTAAAAACGAGGCAAAAATTTACTGAATTTGAACAAAATACATTGCATAAACATGCATTTTGCATTCATATTTTGAAAATCGTTAATTAAATCTATTACTTATTATGTTTACTATTAAGAAACTTTCCTAATTTTTATTACCATTCTTCTAAATTCTATTTTTTAGCTTCCTTAGTCCATATAAGAAGAAAAAAAAACTTCCACCAGCCACATTGAAAAGAGAAATTTCTCGCACGTGGCACATAAAATATTATTAATTTCTTCTTATTAATTATATTATAAAAATATTATAATCTAAGATATACACTATGACAGATTTAAGTATAATAATAATTTATGTCTTTTCGAGCAGAGCTTGTTTTTAAACATTAAGTAGATCGCGATGTTATAAACACTAAAATAAAAAATTTGTTTAGTGTTTAGATGAATTACAAATTTTATTGATTTTGTTATTCTTATACATTTCTAAGCAATTATAAATAGATAAGAAAAAGAATAAAAATAAATAGCTAAAAAATACATGATAAAATAATAATATAACGAATGTAAAAAAAGTGTAATCGATTTAAGGAAATTTTGGGCCTGAATGACCGAGTGGCTAGCGCTCTGGCGCTCGGTACCACAGGTTTCGGGTTCGAGTCCCGGCGGTGCCATGGTTGTTTGTAGTGGTTCGGAATCCACTTTAAAAACTAGGTCCCGGTCTAATAGGATCGTAGAGCGTTGCGGGGGCATTGTTACTCCGCGTCCGTGGCTTATCTTCAAGTTACACGCGCCCCCTGGGTAATGCAAAGTGAGTACGTCTGTGCAGCACTTGCCTTAAGGCATCCAAAGACCAAGCTGTCTGTGTTTGCCAGCTGCATTAGAAAGAAAAAAAATTTAAGGAAATTTAAAATTTTATAATGATCCGTAAGAAAAGAAATGAGTGTTTACATTTTTTTTTAAATGTGCTAGATATTTTCACTTAGTGTTTCCAATATTTGTTTTTCAATATTTTATTTTTTTGTAGTAATTCGTTCTAAAATAAATATATTTTTAAAAAATTTATCTCTAATTAAAAGAACAAGCATTGGGAAATTTATTTCCTAATATTGAATTATAAAATAAATGGAAGGCCTTCATCGGCCACATCCCTTATTTTTACAGCAGTAGGTACTAGGTATTTAGGTAGGTAGAAATAACCTAGGTATTTCCTTATTAGATTTATCAAAGAAAATAATTACCTACATAAGCTACTCTACAAAGGTAGAATGAAAAGAAAAAATGTAACCGTGCTTCCTCCTATCCACTGGCAAGAGCTCTCTTCCTGTGGCGTTCAGGAGAAATAGTCAGCTGGACTGAAGACTCTCATCCAGAGAGGAAGTATATTTAGCGGAGCCTGAGCGTATCCGAGTTTTGGGTTTTCGGCTTAGAAGTGGAGTCCTTTCACGAATCTATACTTATCTGTCTTTAAATGTGTTAAATAGTGTATGTCTCTAATTGTATATGTGTGGGGTTTGTGTGTGTTTCAATAAAACTGTGAGTTCTACAAACTGTACTTCAAATATCTCAACCTAATACCACCCAGTTACAATCTGGTTGCCCAACTTGTACATTACAAAGACTATTTTAATTTTAAACCTTAAATGAAGAAAACCTAACTGGTTGATTAATTGTGGCTTTAATTCTTTGATCATGTAATTCTACTACTGTTTCGTGCAGGATAGGCTCGAAACTTTGGTAGAATTACTGTCGTCATGCCATACCAAATTGCATCCCAATAAATGATATTACGCATATAAAAGTATAATCATTATGTATATTAGATCACTTCTATAATGTGTTCTTTTTTTCTCTGTTATTCTATAGTTAGCGTCACAGGTGAATATTTAGTTTATTGCTAGTTACCGTAAGTGGTTGTATTGCTTACTTACTTATAAAGATAAGACTACATTACTTGTCCTATGAAATTTTTTTTTATTGCGGAAGTAGCTACATGTTGGTTTTGCAATCAAGCATGCATGAATGCGAATCTTTGAATGGATTCGAAGGAAACAAAACGCCATTGTTTTTTCCTTTGGACAGAGGGACTCCATCTCGAATGATTCAGATATCAAGTTGGAAGATGAATTACCCACGTACTTCATTCGAATGATCTTTCTCGCAGCCATCAACCCTTCTTACTGTTAGAACCTAACGCATGGAAGTCTTAAGATAGACCACTATTTAATAAAAAAACAACAAGGAATATTTATTCTGTACGCGAAAGATCGTGCCGTTATTAATACACTTCACACATCGCATAGCTTTCTTATCATCAACAAATATCTACCTGGAGAATAAGAAATGTTGTTTGCGAATGGAATGGGCATTTTCTAGATCTAATCTCTTGGAATCCTTCGATTCAGCGAAAAATTGGTGTCGCGCTGAAACAGTCGTGTGAAATGCATTTCATCTTATCCGAGATCTTATATTTTATAAACTAAGTATTCCCATCCATTTTGAGTATTCGTCAAAATTATTTTGATCTTTAGTACAATAAATTTGAGTCTCAAAACCTATTTTCATTCACAATAAATTTAAAAAAAGGTACTTAATTTATCCAAAACTCAAAAACAAGGAGAATATGAATAACGGAATAAGATTACAAGTTACAACTCGTGGTGCACATTTTTAAATAATAATCACTATTACTATGGAGTTTTTTTTATCACTTTCGAAATATCATTATCTGCATTGATATGTAATTCTTATTATTATATTGTTTATTAGGGCCTGAATGGCCGAGTGGCTAGCGCTCTGGCGCTCGGTACCACAGGTTTCGGGTTCGAGTCCCGGCGGTGCTATGGTTGTTTGTAGTGGTTCGGAATCCACTTTAAAAACTAGGTCCCGGTCTAATAGGATCGTAGAGCGTTGCGGGGGCATTGTTACTCCGCGTCCGTGGCTTATCTTCAAGTTACGCGCGCCCCCTGGGTAATGCAAAGTGAGTACGTCTGTGCAGCGCTTACCTTAAGGCATCCAAGACCAAGCTGTCTAAGTATTTGCCAGCTGCATTAGAAAGAAAAAAAAATATTGTTTGTTAACCCACTTGGTAGACAGCAGAATCTAGGCCAAGTCCAAGAACCCGTGTGGTGTCATGGAAGGGAGGAGGAGGTTGTCATGGGGCCCCCTTAGATAGAAGTCTGAGTTGGATGCCAGTCCCTGAAAAAGGAGGTTAGTGCCTTACGGGAGGACTTTTAGGGGATATTACCGCGCATTTGCGTGTCGTATGGGAGAAAAACTGGAAACTCCCACTAGGTAGTTCGACTAGCGAGGCAAGATGCCCAAACGCCATCGAGGCTCCTCGTTTTTTGAAACAGTGTTTACAACAAAGCCGCCGGCGGATTAAACCTCCGTCCTTATGCTCACCAGCGGCGCGCGTTGCCATAGAGCCACGAGTCAGGCCTGCCACGCATTATTATTATTATTGCCTATATCCAAATACAGCATCATATAAATTTCTTAAAATCGTTAGAAACCCTATTGCAGGAATTTTTTTATTTCCATTTTCAAATGATTCATTAATTTAACGTGATGCAAGAAGAAGGAAAAAAGTTAACATAAGTTTGATCTATTTATGCAGATTTCTATGAAAAGGGCCGCATATACTCAACTTGAAGGCAGGCCACATACCACATACATGAAAAAGTTATTTATTACACATTTATATATATACAACATAATGAATGGTAATGAAATATATTATATTAAGTATATATTAATTTGATGCTACATATTAGTTTAGTTAGACAAGAAGGAGAGGAATGTTAAAGTTAAATGATTTCTATTTTTCGATATGTAAATATTTATGAATGATAATCATAAATCTATGTTAATTCAAATACACTTGGATCCCTTAATCAGTATGTGGCAACGTTCACGGTTATTTTATTGAGAGCCATTTTTTAAGAATAACATGTCTTTTACAACCCCATAAAACACGTAATGAATTTTTGTAACCAAAAGGTAATAACTGATTCCTTTATAGACCACAGAAATACGATTTTAATGTTGAAGATAAATAAGGAAGAAAACATAGTTCGTAATATTGCTAATCGTAACACACTAATATCTCATTGACAAATATTGCTATATATATGTGTGTTATCAAATTTTGAAGAATATTAAATATTAATTCTAGTATTTACTTTTTTATGAAATTAGAGCAGGTCAATGTTAATATTTTCTTCTTATATATTATTTATTTAGTTTAGTTTTTTTATATTATTATTTATTTAGTTATTTTTTGCTAAAATGATTTTTGTAGAATCATTACATAAAAATAACGTACAGGAAACTACCCAAAGGGAAACATTCTAAGTCAGATATATAAATTTGTAATATAGTCTAAATAAATGTATTATATTATATTGACTTCATATTACAACAT
>BPLQ01001403.1:0-23285 GCA_021605075.1 Caerostris darwini
AATACTTATTCAGTGGCTGTGAGAGAATCCAAAAGTCTGGATGGTTTGGTTTGTTGCTCTACTGTCATTCTGTGTACATGAGGACTAAACAGACCTGGACCTACAGTTTAAAGTGGATTTTGAACCACTAACAAGCATCCACGCCACAGCCGGAACACTAACCACTTGGTTACCTGGCCGCAAAAGTCTTGAAGGTGTTATGCAAAAAATATTTATTCAGTCAGAACTTCTACTAGCTATTTTTCTGAAGATTTCAGCCCTTTATCGAAGATACCAACTGAGATCTCTGTTTAATTGCTAAGCGATGATGCACATCCCATTTGCATCACTCTCCAATGACACATTGGGAGAATAGCCAACTTATATGATGACGAGAGGTACACTTAGGGGACTAATCTGGTTTTTATTGTAATCTGTATTATAATATAACATTTTGGATAAGGGATTTTTATTTTATTAAATAACTAAAATCCACATCTAGCATTCTGGTACTCGGTGCCACAGACTTCGATTTCGAGTCCCGGCGGTGCAGTGGATGTTTGCAAGGGTTCAAAATCCACTGTAAACCGCAGGTCCATGTCTAATATGACTGTAGGGCGTTAGACACAGGACTGACAACCCTAACCCGTAAAAAGAAAGCATCTTCTGTCACGAAATCTGCCATTAGACAGATGGCCTCTGCTCATCATGGGGTTGTTGCGCCAATAAAGAAGAAGAAGAAAATGCTCGTTTTATTAAATGTCCCCTATTTAAAATTAAACTTGGGTCTATAGTTCGACGATTTTTAACTTTTCATATGCGGTGATAGCAAGATGATTTTTTTTTGGGGGGGAAAATCCCTTTGATCTGGAAAGAAAAAATGGAACAACCATTCTGAGAGGAAATGTTGCAAAATATTAACCGATGTTTGGATTATCAAGGAGGATGGCATTTGCAAGCATTGTCAAAAAATTCAAATTTATTGTTATCCATTGACGTTGAATATTTCATTAGTGCTTGTGGGAACCAACCTTGAAATGACATTTACGGAAACTTGGTAGTGTCGTAACATTTTCTCATACTACAGTGCCCCAAAAGTAAGACCAATTTTTTTTTTCTCCAAAAGTTCTTTATTTATTCTTCTAAATTTAATTCATCGCCCCTCCGGACACAATGCACTTATGTCAACTTTTTTTCCAATCCTCAATACATGCTAAAAAGCAGGGATGGCCTTCAAAGCGCGCGGCGATTCACGTTGAATCTCTTCAATCGACTCGAAACGGTGTCCCCGGAGGGGTCTTTTGTGTTTAGGGAATAGCCAGAAGTCGCACTGTGTGAGTACGGTGGTTGTGTAACGATATGAGTTTATTTTTTGGCAAACAGGTCACGAAGGATCAATGCAGTGTGAGCTGGCGCATTCAGTGTTTTCAGTACCAATCGAGATTTGACGCGTTTGAGACCCAAAATGGAATGGACCGAACCTTTTGAAATTCCAACATCATCAGCAAGGTCTCCAATTTTAAATGGACGGTTTGCCAGCACCAAATCTTTTTGGACGTGAGCTTCGTCGGTGGAGGTTGGCGGTCGACCAGAGGGCTATTCGTCTTCAACGCCTTCTTTGAACAGTTTGTACCACTTCTAAACATTGCTTTCCGATATAGGAATGCTCACCGAATGCCTTCTGCAACATTCTATGCTTTTCCGCAAACGAAATTGAATGAATCTTTGCTCAATGAATTCAGACATTTCAAAAATCGCCGGAATCAGTTTTAGCGTCTCACAAAGTCAAGCGTAACTCAAACACTAGTAAATATTTTGGCGTCAATTTTCACACAGATGTCAAGGACAATGCCAGCAACCTAAAAAGAAAAAAGAATTGAAATTCCACGTGCCCCGGGTGTGTTTTATGTGTTTCCATGTTTATTCCATGTGTTTTAAATTGAAAATTGGCCTTACTTTTTGGACACACTAGTACATGCTGACGACAGTCACTTTTTGGTTTCTTTTGTAGCCGGTATCATAATATAACATGTTAGATAAGATACTTTTTTTGTTAAATAACTAAAATCTTCGGTGCCACAGGTTTAGGTTTCGAGTCCCGGCGGTGCCACGGATGTTTGTAGTGGTTCGGAATCCACTTTAAATCGTAGGTCCTTGTCTAATCTGACTATAAATCATTGGACATAGAGCCAACAGCCCTACCCCTTAAAAAGAAAACACCTCTTGTCTCGGAATCTGCCATCGGGCAGACGGCCTTGGCCCACCATGTTTAATGTTGCGCCAATGAGGAAGAAGAAAATCCTTATCTGATTAAATATCGCTTTAAATTATTTAAAATTAGACTTGAGTCTATAGTTAGAGGTCTTTTAACTTTTCGTATGTGATCATAGCATGATTTTTTTTTTTTTTGGTTTACTTTGGTCTAGAAAGAAAAATGAAACAACAATTCTGAGAGGAAATGTTGCGAAATGTTAAGCGAAGTTCCGATGATCAAGGAGGATGGCATTTGCAAGCATTGTCAAAAATTCGAATTATTGATATGCAGTGACGTTGAATATTTGATCAGTGTTTGTGGGAATCCATATTGAAATGACATTTGCGGAAATTTGGTAGCATTGTAATCTTTCAGTCATATATTTTTTGCAATAACGTTGTATATTATACTATAAAGCCGCAATAATAATAAAAAGGTATTATTATGTATTTATTCTGATATGGCATTTTAAAAATCATGAAATATGTCTGTTACACTCCGTACATCATACAAAGAAAATCTTTTAATAAAAGACCACCGAATTCGTCAATTACCTATGACATTAAAATACATTTCATTTACAATAATGCATGAAATATTTCTGATAGGTTATCATGCAGCTAATGATAACTGATGTATTGCTAACAAAAAAAAACTCTTAAAACAACCAAGTTATTGATATTCAGTCATGAAAAAATATTGGAGTTTTAACAAGACTTCTATTCTCCTATTAAAGAAGGGAAAAAAACTATAAAAAAAACAACTGAGAACCATTGTCATACAATGTCGATGGACAATGCTCCCGTGAATCAATATTGAGATGAAAAACAAGTTATCGATTCATCCCTGCCAATACATCACATCAGTTTGGCTAAATTTGTCAAGTTCGCGCTTTTGTCAAATTGTAGATAATAATTGTTTTTCTAGTCGTTGTCATAACGCCTGACAAAGCATAAAATCTTTTCTCCACTGTTGTTATTTAAAAACATTTAGGATTCTTTGCAAATTTTACTCAACATTTCACTATGTAAGCCATAATTTTTGCAAGAGATAACATTAGTATGATGATGTTATTATTTGAGAAACAATTTTGTAAATTTTTGCTGCTTGTGTAAATATACTAGAGGTTGTTTATTATTATTTTTGTTGTTACTTATCCCACTTTTTAGATATCTAATCTCGACCAAGCCCACGTACCCGTATGGAGTCATGGTTGAAGGGGAAGGAAGCAGCTTCTGTTGTGAAGGAGCACCCGCAGGTAGAAGTCTGACTTTTGCTCCGTGATGCTCTACAGTCATAAGTGACCGGGACCGACGGCTTAAAGAGAATTCCGAACCATTACAAACATCCATGGCACCGCCGGGACTCGAACCCGAAATCTGCGGTACCGAACACCAGCGCGCTAGCCACTCGACTATTCAGAAACAATTTTGTGAATTTTTACTGCTTGTGTAAATATACTAGAGGTTGTTTATTATTATTTTGTTGTTGTTGTTGTTTTTAATTGTTATAATTTGTCAATAGTAAAAATATTTTAAAATTTTAATAATTGAACTTAACGTTACTTTCATAGAGAAATGTTGCTTTTATAGAAAAAAAGTAGAACAACAATCAAATACGATTAGATACACAAAAAACAATGAATAATAATACATTAATTTAATTATTTTGTTCGTTTGTTTTTGATACATTACAAAATCGATCCTTAAATATGTGAACATAATATTGCTAACTTTTCACAAACATTTGCTAAAACATTAACATTTCAAAATTAATAAAACATTTGTAAGAAAAGACTCAAATTGCAATAATAATACGTTAGACTTTTTTTTCCCCTTTTTCTGCTGGCAAACACTTACATAGCTGTCTTGGATGCCTTAAGGCAAGCGCTGCACAGACGTTACTCACTTAGCATTACCCAGGGTGTGCGTGTAACTTGAAGGTAAGCCACAGACGCGGAGTAAGAATTATTTTGTATTTATTCTAATGTATTTATTTTGATTATTTTGTATTTATTCTGATATATTTATTTTGATTATTTTGTATTATCATGATGTTTCTCTGTCACACTTCGTACATCATACAAAGAAAATCTTTTAATAAAAGACCACCGAATTCATCAATTATCCATGACATTAAAATACATTTCATTTAACAATAATACATGAAATATTTCTGATACGTTGTCATGCAGTTAGTGATAACTGATGTATTGCTAAAAAAAAAAAAAAACTTTTAAAACATCCAAGTTATTGGTATTCAATCATGAAAAAAGTTTAGGGTGTTAACAAGACTTCTATTCTCCTATTAAAGACTGGGAAAAAACTAAAAAGTTGAGAACCATTGTCATACAATGTCGATGAATAGTGTTCTTGTGAATCGATATTGAGATGAAAAACAAGTTATCGATTTATCTTCCCATTTGCTTCACTGACCAATGAGACTTTGGAAGGACAACCAACGTATATAATGACGAAAGATACTTTTAGGGAACAAATTTGGTTTTTATTGCAGCCTGTATCCTAATATAACATGTTAGATAAGAGATTTTTTTATTAAAATCCTCATCTAGAGCTCTGATGCTCGGTGCCACAAGCTTCGATTTCAAGTACCGGTGGTGCCATGGATGTTTGTAGTGGTTCGGAATCTATTTTAAACTGTATGTACCGGTCTAAAATTGTGCTAGGATTAAGGAAGATGACATTTGCAAGCATTGTCAAAAATTCGAATTTATTGTTATGCAGTGATGTTGAATATTTCATCAGTGCTTGTAGGGACCAAACTTGAAATGACATCTGCGGAAACTTGGTAGTGTCCAAATTTTTAGTCATATATTTTTTACATACAATAGTACAAAAAGATAAAATATTAATAAAAATGAATTATTTTGTATTTATTTTGATGTATTTATTCTGATTATTTTGTATTTATTCTGTATTATCATGATGTTTCTCTGTCACACTTCGTACACCGTACAAAATCTTTTAATAAAAGACATCCTAACTAAGCATCCTAACTCCAAGACTTCTATTCTCCTATCAAAGAAGGGAAAATAAACTAAAAAGTTGAGAACCATTGTCATACAATGTCGATGAATAGTGTTCTTGTGAATCATTATTGAGATGAAAAACAAGTAATCGATTTATTTCTGCCACAACTAATACATCACACCAGTTTGGCTCAATTTGTTAAGTTTACGCCTTTGTCAATTTGTAGATAATAATTGTTTTTCCAGTAGTTGTCATAACGCCTGACAAAGCATAAAATCTTTTCTCCATTGTGTTATTTTAAAAATTTGGGATTCTTTGCAAATTTTACTCATCATTTCACTATGTAAACCATAATTATTTCAGCAGATAACATAATTTAATAACATTTGTATGATGATGTTATTCTGTTATTATTTGAGAAACAATTTTGAAACATTCTACTGCTTGTGTAAATATACTAGAGGTTGTTTATTATTATTTTGTTGTTGTTGTTGTTGTTTTTAATTTTCACAAGTTGTCAATAGTAAAAATAATTTACAATTTTAATAATTGGACTTTAATAACGTTACATTTCCAAGAGAAAAGAACTAGAACAATCAAATACGATGAGATAAAAAAAACAATGGATAATAATGCATTAATTTAATTCTTTTTTTTATTTGCTTATAATGCATTGCAAAATTGATTTCGAAAATAATAAAAAAATTTGTAGGAAAAGACACAAATTTAATTCGATTATAATTCTTCGTTATTAATTCGATTTTAATTCTATTGTGGATACTTATTTTATTGCTAAAAGTTTTTTATTCAGTGAAATAAAGATCGTTTAACCAGGCTCGTGACTCAGTGGCAACGCAATAGAGACAATAGAGCAATAGAGACGAGGTTCAAACCGCCGGCTACTTTTTGTAGATACTGTTTTAAAAAACGAGGAATCTCTATGGCGTTTGGGATGTTCAGACTCTTGCCTCGTCAGCCGGACTACCTGGTGGGAGTTTACCGGGTTTTCTCCCAAACGATATGCAAATGTAAGGTTCAGTTTTTTGATAATTATCAGAATTATCAGAAAACTGAATGCGGTATAAGGATCTTGGAATATACATTCACTTTTTTCTTTGAATGAGTGAGGGAATCCAAAAGTATAGAAAGAGTTATTTATGAAAAATATGTATTTAGTAAGATCTTCCATCAGCTATTTTTCTGAATATTTCAGCCCTTTATCGAAGATATGAACTGTGCTTTCTGTTTAATTGCTAAGCCATGATGTACATTCCATTTATATCACTCACCAATGACACGTTAGAAGAAGAATCAATGTGCTCTGTGCCCAAAAAGTACGACTAATTATTTTTTTTCCATCCAATTATTCAGTTTTAGCGTCTCACAAAGCCAAGCGTAACTCAAACACTAATGAATATTTTGACATCAAATATAACACAGATATCAAGGGCAGTGCCAAAAATATAACAAAGACAAAAGAAAAAAAATTGGAATTCCACAAGCACCGGAATTTTAAATTGAAAATGGGTCTTACCTTTTTGGAGTCAGTAGTATACGCTGACGACAGTCACTTTTAGGGACAAATCTGGTTTTTATTGTAGCCTGTTTCATAATATAACATGCTAGATAAGGGATTTTCATTTTATTAAATAACTAAAATTTTCTTCCAGTGCTCTGGAACTCGGTGCCACAGGTTTAGGGTTCGAGTCTCAGCGGTGCCATGAATGTTTGTAGTGGTTCGGAATCCACTTTAAGCCGTAGGTCCTAGTCTAAACTGACTACAAAGCATTGGGCATAGAGCCGACAACCCTAACACCTCCTGTCTCGAAATCTGCCATTAGGCAGACGGACTTGGCCCACCATGGTTTCTGTTGCGCCAATGAGAAAGAAGAAAATTCTCATCTGATTAAATGTCGCTTTAAATTATTTAAAATTAGACTTGGGTCTATATGGCGAGATTTTTTTTTTCATATGCGATGATAGCACGATGGTGTTTTTTGTTACTTTGGTCTAGAAAGAAAAATGGAATAACCATTCTGAGAGGAAATGTTGCGAAATGTTAAGCCAAGTTTCGATGATCAAGGAGAATGACATTTGAAAGCATTGTCAAAAATTTGAATTTATTGTTATACAATGACGTTGAATATTTCATCAGTGCTTGTGGAAACCCTTAAAATGACATTTGCGGAAAATTGGTAGTGTCGCAACTTTTTAGTCATACTACTGAGACCAAAAAGTAAGACAATTTTTTTTTCAAAAACTCTTTATTTATTCTTCCAAATTTATTTCATTGCCTTCAAAGTAATCCCCTCCGGACACGATGCACTTATGCCAACTTTTTTTCCAATGCTCAATGCATGCTAAAAAGTCATCGGCAGGGATGGCCTTTAAAGTGCGTGCCGATTCACGTTGAATCTTTTCAGTCAACTCAAGACGGTTTGAGGCCCAAAATGGAATGGACCGATCCTTTTGAAATTCCAACATCACCAACAAGGTCTCCAATTGTAAATCGATGGTTTGTAAGCATCAAATCTTTATTTTTTTGGACGTGACATTTTTGAGGTTGATGGTCGGCTAGAGCGCTCTTCATCTTCAACGTGTTCTCTGCCCTCTTTGAACTGTTTATACCACTTCGAAACATTTCTTTCCGTTATAGGAATGCTCACCGAATGTCTTCTGAAACATTCTATACGTTTCGTCAAACAAAATTGAAAGCAAATTCTTTGCTCATTTAATTCAGACATCTCAAAATTCGCCGGAATCTGTATTAGCGTCTCACAAAGCCAAGCGTAATTCAAACACTAATGAATATTTTGACTTCATATTTCACACAGATGTCAAGGACAGTGGCAACAACCTAAAACAGAAAAAAAAATTGAAATTCCATAAGCCCCGTGAATTTTAAATTGAAAATGGGTCTTACTTTTTTGGACACAGTAGTTAATTTTTTACAATAATGTTGCATATTGTACTATAAAGCCGCAATATTAATAAAAATGAATTATTTTTTATGTATTCTGATATGTCATGTTAAAAATCATGAAGATTTCTGTCACACTTCGTACATCATACAAAGAGAATCTTTAAGTAAAAGACAACCTAATAGATCGATTACTGATGACATTAAAATGCAATTCATTTATAATAATACATGAAATGTTTCTGATAGGTTATCATGCAGCTAATGATAACTGATGTATTGCTAACAAAAAAATACTCTTAAAGCATCCAAGTTATTGATATTCAGTCATGAAAAAGGTTGGGGTTTTAACAAGACTTCTATTCTCCCATTAAAGAAGGGGAATAAACTAAAAAGTTGAGAACCATTGTCATACAATGTCGATGAATAGTGTTCTTGGGAATCAATATTGAGATGAAAAACAAGTTATCGATTCATCTCTGCACATCAGTTTGGTTCTATTTGTTAAGTTCGCGGTTTTGTCAAATTGTAGATAATAATTGTTTTTCTAGTAGTTGTCAAAACACCTGACAAAGCATGAAAGCTCCATCGTGTTATTTAAAAATTTGGGATTCTTTGCAAATTTTACTCATCACTACTTAAACTATAAATTTTTCAACAGATAACGTAAAAATAATAATATTATTAATTAATTAGTATGATGATGTTTTTCTGTTATTATTTGAGAAACAATTTGTAAATTTTTGCTGCTTGTGCAAATATACTAGACGCTGTTTATTATTACTTTGTTGTTGTTGTTGTTTTTAATTTTTATAATTTGTCAATCGTAAAAATAATTTAAAATTTTAATAATTGGATTTTAATAACGTTACTTTCCTAGAGAAAAGAAGTAGAACAATAATCAAATACGATTAGATAAACAAAAAACAATGAATAATAATACATGAATTTAATTATTTTGTTTGTTTGTTTTTAATACATTGCAAAATCATTACAAATACATTGAATAAAATACATTGCAATGTTTGATTTTGCAATGTATTAAAAACAAACAAACAAAATCGATCCTTAAATATGTGAACATGATATTGCTAACTTTTCACAAACATTTGCTAAAACCTTAATATTGCAATAATAATACGTTAGAAATTTTTTTTCTTTTTCTAATGCAGCTGGCAAACACTTAGACAGCTATCTTTGATGCCTTAAGGCAAGCGCTGCACATACGTTACTCACTTTGCATTACCCAGGGGGCACGTGCAACTTGAAGATAAGCCACGGATGTGGAGTAACAATGCCCCCGCAACGCTCTACAATCCTATTAGATCGGGACCTACGGTTTAAAGTAGATTCCGAACCACTACAAACATCCATCGCAGCGCCGGGACTCGAACCCAAAACCTGTGGTACCGAGCCACTCGGCCATTCAGGCCCTCGTTAGAAATTTTATTCGATTATAATTCTTCTTTATGAATACGATTTCAATTACTTTACCTCACACTACTAAAGGTTTTTTATTCAGTAAAATAAAGTTTTCCTAATCCGACTCACGGCTCAGTAGCAACGTGAGCAATACAGACGTGGTTCAATCCGCCGGCTGCTTTGTTGTAGACACTGTTTTTAAAAACGAGGAGTCTCAATAGCGTTTGTGATGTTCAGCATCTTGCCTCGTCAGTCGGACTACCTGGTGGGAGTTTTTCCGGGTTTTCTCTCATACGATATGCAAATGCAGAGTTGTTCCCCCTAAAAATCTTCCCTTAAGCCACTGCACTCCTTCTTCAGAGATTCTGTCTGGTTTGTCACTCTACGGTCATTTTATGCACTCTTTAGGCTAAACAGACAGGCACCTAGAGTTTAATGGGGATTCCGAACCCCTCACAAACATCCGTGCCACCGCCAGGATTCGAATCTGGGGTATCAAATGCCAGAGCGCTAGTTAATTGGCCATCAGGCCGCCACAGTCACTCGGAGCCAAGTCAGACTTCTACCTATGGATGTTCCTTCACAACAGAACCTGTCCCCCTTCCTTCCATCTTATGAATAGATTACTCCCACGCCCCCACCTTTTGGTACCACAGGCTTCAGGTGCGAATCTTGGAGGTGGCATGTATGTTTGTGAGTGGTTCGAAATCCACATTAAACTGTAGGTCCCGGTGGTTCTAATTAGCCTAAAGTGCAAAAAGATTACTCAATGGGATGGAAGGAAGGAGGGCAGCTACAGTAGTCGAGTAAATTACACCGAGTAATTATTCGAGTAGATTACTCCCGCACTGCATGACGCTGAGGATAAAACACAACACAACATTTTTAAGGTATGGATTATTAATTAATTACAAATAAAAATAAAAAACTTTGGCAAAAAAAAAAAAAAATAATACAAAAAAAAAAAAAAAAATGGTGTAGGGAAAGTAGCGCCAGTAGGCGAAAAAAAAAAATTATAATGAAATATATGTCCATATCGTCCCGATAACGATAAAGCTATTAATAGTATTTCAGTATTTTCAAAAAACATCAGCAATTTACTTTATTTTGAAAAAAAGTAAAGACAAATCAACGGAACATTCGATCTAGGGACCAACCGATATGCTCACGTGCCCACGAGAGTCGCTGCAAGCGATGTCGTTCTGTCAGTAAAGGCACTCGAGTTGGTCTTCTGCTGAAATAGCCCAAGAAAGCCAAATTTCTCCGCACAGTTCTAGCAGACAAGTCCCTTGTACGTCCCACATTGATTTCTGCGGTTATTTGACGCAGTGTTGCTTGTCTGTTAGAATTTACGACTCTTTGCAGACGTCGCCGGTCTCGGTCGTTAAGTGCAGGCGGTCGACCACTGCGCTGTCCATGGTGGGATGTTATGCCTGAAATTTCATACTCTCGGCACACTCTTGACACAGTGGATCTGGGAATGTTGAATTCCCTAACGATTTCCGAAATGGCATGACCCATGCGTCTAGCTCCAACTAACATTCCGCGTTCAATGTCAGTCAATTCCCGTCGTGCGGTCATCATCACGTCAAAACCTCTTCACATGAATAACTTGAACAGAAATGAAAGCTGTGCGCATTTATACCTGTTCTACGCGATGCTACTGCCATCTGAAAATTTGCATATTGCTATCCCATGACTTTTGTCACTTCAGTGTATATAACAATGATGGCAGCGAAACCTCTATATGATAAAATTGAAAAGTAAGTTAGAGAGAACTGCTTGAAATGAAATGTAAAAGGATAAAAAGTGAATTAAATACAAGAAAATTATACATTTGCGTTTTATTCTCTTTTTCAGACAAGATTTATTAAGAATTCGAGTAAAGCTGAAACTGAATATTTAATAAGATTGTTATATATAAATAAAGGTTTAAATAAATAAAAATTTTAAAATTGCTAAGAATTGTGGGCAACCTGAACAGCAACCGGTGTATCAGTGAAGTTCTACAGCTCCAAGCTGTTCCCTTCCTTCAAAGCTTGCCAGGCGATGTATTCACGCCACTAGTTAAACGAATCGATAGGCTACGTCACGAATCGATAGGCACCATCCGCGTGTCTCTAAGAAATTATTTGTAGAAGTTACGGGCATGCGCTCGCCGAGTCCCGATTGCGCATTCGCAGATATACCCGGGGCCCATATCGGGAGAAATTAACGTGCGAGGCCCACAATGTGTGTGTCGTTAAATAGCGTTTCACGATACTAGTTAAACCCCTGGAAAGAATTGGCCTAGCAAATTTATTTCCACAGATATGGGCAAGTATGCGTTTAAGTCACAAATACACGCTCTGGGCGCTCTTCGAGCCGTTTTAAGCGATTTTAGCGTTTTAAGGGAGTAATTTTCGATCGATTTGGCTGCAATTTGGCATGGGAGTCCCTCAGATGAATACATTTTGATCGGCTATCACCATTTTTGGCTGCGCCCAAAATTTGTCCCGGAAAATCCGGGATAACGGAGAATTTGGCCAAAACTCGATTTGGCCGTAACATAAAAAATTTCCATAGGAATAATTTTTTTGTGTTTTCCAGAGTATGTAGGGCTACGCCACGAATCGATAGGCACCATCCGCGTGTCTCTAACATGCTCTATTGGATTCAAGTCCGGTGAGTCCATACGGGTGATATCCTCCAATTGAAGGCATTCGTCTACAATGTTTGCACGGTGAAGACGGGCGTTGTCATCCATAAACAGAAATTCAGCACCCATGGCGCCCCGAAACAAACGTACATGTTGTTCCAGAATGACATCCCGATAGATGTGGCCTGTCATCGTTACACTCTGAACATGCAGGTCAATTCTGGAACCAAGAATAATTCCTCCCCAAACGAGCCATCCTGCACCACCGTAACGGTGTCGTTCAATGGTGTTCTCTTGGTGGTAACGGGTACCTGGTGCTCTGCATATGAAAGTCCGGGGAGAATCAGACTGCAAACTAAACCTGCACTCGTCGGAAAACATCACACAAGACCACTGTTGCGGTGTCCACAATACATGCTCTCTACTCCAGGTTAATCGCAGGCGACAGAGAGTTGCGGTAAGTGGAACACATCTGACAGGCTTACGAGCATATAGACCAATGTGCCCTAAGCGTCTGTACACGGTCTGCCTTGAAATTGTCGTACCGGTAGCTGAAGTTCCGGTGGAACAAACCCAAACATGAAAAGAAATTTGTGATGAAAGATGCATTATTTTTGTCACCAAGATATCTGAAAGACTCTTTCGCATGATTATTTTTTTCCCCTCAAATATTATAGAAATACACTTCTGTAAAATCAAACTGCAATGAAATCTTTATTCAGTTAGTTTTTAATAATACTTGCAACTTATTAAAACAAAAAAAAAAAGAATTTAAATTTTTTTACATAACAGTGACTAAATTAGCGAATCCATGACTGTTGTTTTCGTAGCAGAGCCAAAGGGCTTAGCACTGCAAAAAAATCTCATGTACTAAATATATGATACATTAATGTGTGATGTTAATAAAAAGTAAATTAATTCTCAATATTAAATTTTATCTAAAAATATACCGACACCCTACTTTTTAAAAGATAAACGTAAATAGATAAACTTATTTTAAATATTGCTCTATCACTCCATCTATCAAAACAAAACAACAATATATAGCTCAAGTTATTCTATATTATTGTGTCATGTTTTGATAAAGGTATTTCAAGTTTAAAAATATTATTGAAATATACAATTTTGTTCTTTTCTTTTCGCGAGTCATCACTTGTAATGTGGTTATACAAGTTATTGTTAAGTAAATATAATATATAAATATGTGTCAATGTATATGTATATATATATCAATATATATATATATTGTAATTATAAATATTGCATGTACCATATTCAAAAGTGTAAATTATGTGTCGTCCTTTCACATTAACACTAAGTAGTGTCCCATAAATATTAATATTATATATTGTCATATTTGATATTGAAGCTTTGCTCAAAAGATAAACTAAATAAAAATGTTTTAGTGATACAAATTTTTAACGTAAAGGTACCCGGGTAATCTGTTATGATTTAAATCATTGAAGTTTTTCACTATTTAAGATTAATCGTAAAAAAAAAAATTGCAATAAATACTTCAAATTTTATTTCCTAAATATTTGAGAATATTCTAATTAGAAGATTGATTGTGATATGGATATTTAAAGGCAGCAGGCTAATCACCTACCATATTCATAACTAACACACTCAACTTTAGCACCTGTTTACCCAATTTATCAGTTTTTAATGTTGCTGCGTAATTAAATTGTGAATTTAGCTTGTATTTTCTTGAAACTTATGATTCGTGTAGATGTTTCAAAATAATATTTTAACACGACACAAAAATGTGTTCTCTGCATTGAGGATTATTAAATAAAAGATGAAAATTAAAATTAGTTTTAATTTATGCCAAATTTAACGTCCCTTTTACAAATTAATAATATTTAATTGAGATATTTTATTTAGTAAAAACAGATAACTACGCTAAAATCCATATAAGACCAGCTTCCAACACATAAGATGAGACTGCAAAGGTTATAAATTTATTTCACAATTTTTCATAATACAATGTCACACTGTATACTTTATATACCTATACGAAACAAGAGCAATAGTACAATTTGGTAGAAAAATAAGCATACTTTTAAATAATTGAAATGGAAAGTAAAGTTAAAATAAATGAATATGATAATATAAATTATATTTTCTCTAAAAAAATGTATCCATCTGAAAAAATACCAAAATGGTTAAAAGCTCAAAGCAAACATTAAAAAGTAATATTTAAAAAAAATAAATTTAAAAGTGGTTATGAGACACTTGTTAAAATGTAGGAATTGTTAGTGAAAAACCTAATCTAGAATAACTTCGTTCCAAAAAACGTTGTTTACACGGAATAATTAAAATTATTCTCAGGTTTTTTTTTTAATTTTTAGAAAGTTGAACCTGCTTTCATACTGGTTTCTAACTTTCAAAACATATTTGGAATATGAACATGCAGAAATTAGGAGAGATTTTTTTCCTGTTATATCCTTTTACCACACATTTTCTTTTTTAAAATAATGTATCAAGAAGGCATTTTTATGTTAGTGAAATATTAAAGAACGATCAATTTCCATTTCATTTTAGTATATATATTTTGTCAGAAATATTTGCCGTCTATATCCAAGAGACATTTTGCTGGTTTTTAAATGCATTCATTTCTGTGACCACTAAGGTATGGGAGGGAGTTCCCAGATCAGTATATGACTTACCGGTTATTTTTTTGTCACACATTTTATCAAATGAGCCTTCAAATGAAACTTGTGTATGAAAGCTTTACTACAATGCGTACAAACATGATCTCTTACACGTGTATGAGTCAGCTTATGTCTCTTCAAAGCGTTATTGTTCTGGAATGCTGTGCCACACACATCACAGACGTGAGGATTAGGTTTATTATGAGAAATCACATGCCTCGCGAAATCTTCTTCGGTTTTAAATCCTCTCTTGCACTCCATACAATAGTAAGGATTCTTTACGTGAACTTTTTCATGCTTTTTCATGTTGCTTCTGTCTGTGAACACTCTCCCGCAGTTTTGGCAAACATGAGGTCTCTCTCTGGTATGATCCCTCTGGTGTGTCCCGAGATCACCGGGTGTTCCGAATGCTCTTCCACATTGGCCACGCGCATGAGGCAGATCTGGATGGTCCTAATGGCAATGCATTCTTAAATGCTTCAGAAACTGAAACCTCGTTCCGCATACAATGCACTTGAGTAATTTAGAGGATGGTAAATTAATAGAAGTAGGCATGTTTAAGAACTATATTACTCGGAAAAGTTGGAAATATTATATGCTAAATCCAGGTATGAGGATACTTTTGGATTTTTGCTTACAAATTTGCGAAGAAACCGTTTGAATAGCCTTGACTGGACTGGACTTGGTGCTTTGGGCTTAACTAACTTTGTATTTCACGAATAAATTTTTAAACAATCGATGCATCTTATTTATTATTGTATTATTGTTGCCATTTTTTAATGATTTCTTGATGTCGATAATTGTGTTTTTCTTAAAATAATACGCACTACAACAGGGTGTAATCAATCTCTATAAGGTTTGGCTTGTAGCTCTACCGTCATTTTATGTACACGAGGGCTGAACAGACAGGGACCTACATATAAAAGTGGATTCCGGCTATAACGTGAATTATTAGGATTAACGTAATAAGGATATCGCGATTCACTAAAGATTTTATGTTCGATTCTACATTTGACATCCTTTCTGCCGAAAACGAATTTTAATTTTTAAAGGATGTGCTGTGTTTGGCACTCTTATTCATGCTACTTGGTGAGTGAATCCTGTTATCAATATCACAGCACGTAATTGCGGTGTATAGTCAATTGTTGCATCCTTAGTAGGCAATATCTTAATTTTCATTTCTCGATGGAGGGCTGTTTACAGAAAAAATCAGTGAAATTTGAGACTGGTAGATTTTCTTGAGATAAACTTCATTTGAAACTAATTCAACATTCAAGGGCTGAAATATTTTATTGATAACGATTACGAAATATTTTAAGAAACAATTCCGAACATTTTTAAGTATACTATATTCATTTCTATATTTAGAAACAAAAAGAGAAAAATGCTTGTTAAATTTTTGATAAATAAGTTTGACTAAAAACCACAAATATATTATTTCAATAACAAACTTAGATAAACAGCATTCCATGTTTAATTTTTTTTTTAAATTTCGAAATCGGAGCTAAGGGTGGAATTTTATGTTTCAATAGCACAAGAGGTGTTTCCTTCTTGACAGAACGTCAAAAACTAAGCTGCATCCGGCAGATAAATGTATGCATATTTCGAACATGGGAATCTGATGCGATACAAGCAATTCTTTTGAGAAAAAATGAATTAAAATTATTGATATAAATTGAGTAAAAGTTGCTAATGACTGAAATTCCAGAATTCTACCATGTAATAGAGATTAAACACGAATCTGAGTAAAAAAATGCTGATTTTTCTTTTATATAGTTTTTAGAGGTTATGCATACTGTTAAATTGTTTTCTAATGCAGCTGGCAAACACTTAGACAGCTGTCTTTTACGCCTTAAGGCAAGCGCTGCACAGACGTTACTCACTATGCATTACCCAGGGGGCGCGTGTAGCTTGAAGATAAGACACGGACGCGGAGTAACAATGCCCTCGCAACGCTCTACGATCCTATTAGACTGGGACCTACTGTGTAAAGTGGATTCCGAACCAGTACAAACATCCATGGCACCACCGGGACCCGAGCCCGAAGCCTGTGGTACGGAGTTTTTCAAAAATTATTTTCCTCAAATGAATATTGGAGGTTATACTCATATTTTTTAAATAAGAAACATTTATTAAACACTATTGGTGAATGAACATTTAGTAAGACAACTTTACATTGAGTAATAAATGTCCGATAAAAATGAAACAATGCATAAAAACAGAGGCAGACAAATTTTCATAAAAATTTTCTCCATTGAGTACTTCAGAAAGAATTAGCTTTTTTTTTTATCCTCGGTTATGTTTTAAAATTTGACATGCAGCAATAAAAGAAAATATTCAGAATATTTGGAATTTTTTTTAATTTTTTCAAATGGTAGATTGAAGCAGATTTATTGATCGAAATTATATTATGTTTATTACAGCACTCCTAATGGACACTTTGGAATTGCATATTAAAGAATTTTTCAAGGTGAAGTACCTTTTTAAAGCAATAGAAATGAATTTAGTAAAAATATAAATAGATAAGCAATAGCCTTTATGGCAGCAATCATCAAAAAGTTGTTTTAATCTATAATGTACTATATGCAAAGAAAATACTTGACACTGCGTTTTTTAACCGTTGGTATTATCGAATATATAACATCCTCAATTTGCCAACTGTTAGTTTTGCAATGTATTTGGAGAAAATAATAAATCATTTTATATTCTTATATACCTTAAATATCGGATCACTATTTTCGCCCGAATTTTGAATTTTGATGAAAATAAAATTCTGCTTTTTAAGCTGCATTATTTATAGAGAGATGCCAGACCTGAAATTGTTTTTTAAATAATAAACGATTTGATAAAGATAGCTAAAGGATTTCAATATAATATGTTAATCTACTTTTTAAAATAAGCAGTGAGGTTTCCCCAGTTGTCTACTATGATACTCGCCAATACAACACTCCCTTTAATCTGTAGCACCTGCTGAATCGCTGCATGGAATGATTCATGTTTCCTTTTAAACTAAACACTTTCCTCCAATACTACGCTAGGCTTTGTCCTATTCTACATTAAGTTTATCAGTTTTTTTTTTTACATTTCCGTTGTATGCATTTAATTTTAAAAAACATTTTTAAAATGATTATGCTTAATTTTTTTTAGCACAATGTCGAATGAGTTTAATTTTACGGTTAAATTAACGTGTTTTAAAATTTTTGATGAATATATTCTTTTTAAAAGTTGAAATGGAAATTTATGTGGAAATTTACATTCAATTAAGCTGTCTTATTGATGAAGAGTCCGCAATAACAGATTAAATGATACATCATAAGACTAAATTAATATAAATCAGCACAGAGTACTGAAATACTTTTTGTCATCCCAAAGTTTTATTATACAATATTCCTTGTTTACAGAAATCCTGTAAAGAGAACTTTATTGAATAGTACTTTAAAATTGATAAAAATACTTATAATTAAAAACTAGAAACATAAGTAAAACATATATTTTTGTAAATTACTAGCAATGTAAAGCATTTTACCAAACAAATTTCTTTTGTTAAGAAAAGTCGTTTAAAATATTCCGATGGAATAAATTACTATTCATTTATATTCATGAAAGTATTTAAATCAACAATCTAAAACTACAGTATCTCAAGCAAAATAATATACTTTGTAATACATATATTGATAAAATTTATTTTAAAATTATTAAGTTTATTTCCTATGACTTGAATATAATATGTCACAATATATTTAAAATACAGTTGTCTCATCAGTTAAAAATGTTGTAATGAAATTGGGATTAAAGATTAATCAGTATTGCTAATAAAATAATTTTATACTTACGCTTGGATTGCTAGTAATTTTATTCTCATACATTTAGAAGCAATCTCTTATGTTGTATATAATATGAAGGAAAATGTGAAACTATAACATTTTATTCCTGCTTTAACAGTTTTGAAAAACATACATATTTGAAAAAAAAATAAAGAAATTTTGAAAAAGTTTAAATTTCTCTTTATAACAAGTATGCATATATTTATAATTAGTGATAACACGTAATTAGTAAACATAATTTGAAAAAAGGGTTAAACAGAATGGCATTTCTTGCACTGTTAAAAAGATACAATTACATCTGCAAACCACTAATTAATAGTTACTAAATCGTGTACTGCGAATAAATACAGAAACACTTTTTATACATCAAAAATTTTATTGGAGAATTAAAATTAAATAAATTATGACATCTATAAATTTAAAATATACAATATTATAAAAAATGTTTTGTCACTTTAAAACAATTTTGAGACAGTTGAACAACTCGAGTCAAATATTAAAAATTCATTAAAAAATCTTTTTTAATCTTAAAACAATACATATGCTGCATTAAATATAATGCGCGTCTTTTATTTAAAAAAAAAAACAGTATTTATCTATACAATAAAAATTAGATTTTGCACAATCGAAATTGCATCAATACATCTTTAATTTAAACATGCAATAAAATATTGGCTCAAATGAAAGAGATTATCATTTTTTGTAATTTGATTATTCTGCATACAAAATTTAATTTCTTAAAATTATTACTATATTCATTTTTTTAAGTATGCTATTTCCTCTGCAAGAGATTTTTCTATTAGTTGTCCTCAGGAGTCGCAGACGAGTCTTCTGATGAGCACATGCCTTCTCCGGGTACACCAGGTTTCTTCATGACACAAGACAGCATGTGTGCCTTCAAACCGCACTCGTATTTGAATAATTTCCTACACTTCTGACAAACTTTTGATCTTTCTTCAGAATGCTTTTTCTCGTGTGTGGTTAGTCGTGACTTGTAAGGGAATTCTGCACAAATATGAGGCATTTATCCTGTATGAAATTTTGTATGTTCTTCCACGTATTTCTCTTGGGTGAATCTGAATGCACATTCTTCGCAAACATGATCCACTTCTTTAGTGCGAGTTTTCTTACGATGGCTCAAATGGCTCATTTGATTGAATTTTTTAACGCAGGTGTTACAAACAAAAGGCTTTTTTCCTGTATGAACTATCACGTGTCTCTTCAAATTACTCTTAGATGAGAACACCCTTTTACAATATTCACATGGCGATTCAATATTCGAGCGACTAGCACTCTGGCTCTCTGTGCCGTTTCGAGTTCGAGTCCCGTAGGTGTCATTGATGTTTGTTATAGTTCGAAATTCACTTTAAGCCGATCTCATATGCCTGCAAGAGAGTCACGGAGCCAAGTCAGACTTCTACCTTTGAGTGTCTCATCACAACAGAAGCTGACCCCTTTCCCTCCATCCATGAGTAGATTTTTCATGGGATGTCCATCTCACACTGCAGGGTACTCAGGATTAGTCACAAACAACAATTGGTTGTCCTATTTCTCAGAAAAGGTAATAGATTATTCTCATTTGATTTTGCTAAAACGTCAGCAATGTCTTCTTTGGGTTTAATGTTACTCTGGAGACTTATTTTGATTTTAATTTATGTCCAGCCACTTTGATGAATTTTTAGAACATTTATACAGTTAAATTTGCATAGTTTTCTTATGACCGGTGAGCTAATGTCACACAAACTTAGACAAGCAGGGGGAAGGTATAAATCTACAAATATCACTAAATAATTTACCTTTTTTTATCTATGGATAGAATAAATTTTAAATGAAATTACTTTTTAAGTTCCACGGGTTTTATTCAGGACAAGAACAGAATTAAAACAACGTGGGGATGTTCAGATAGGGTTGTCAGAATTTTAACAATCGTAGTTTGGCTTTTAATTTATAGTTATTTGGTCTCGAAAATTATCAACCCGTTTTACCTGCTGGCAACATTTTCAACCTAATGGTACATGTGTGAACTTTACAGGATTTATTTTCATATCGGCTTATACACGAGTTTAAAATTTAATAAACGTTTGGATTAAAAATACCCTTCCGGTTGATATTGGAGTAATTCTGATATTTAAGAGGTGGATTAACTGTGGCCAAAATCATGTCTTCCTTGTTAAATGTTTGTGACTACCATTAAACCATGCAATTCGCCACTAGAGTGGAATTAATGTAGCATATTCAACTTTAGTCAGAATGCAGTATGGAAAATGGGGGAACTGCTACCGATAAAATAAATTTTGTGATTCTAATTTGTTTTTTTTTTTTTATTCCGGAATTTCCTTCATTCTTTTCTGCTTTTCTGCTGCTGCTAAACTGAACATTCCAACTAAGGGGTCTATTGTCGCAGTAATTGTAAATTAAGTATGTTTGTTTGATTAAAAATATCCCCAAATAATACCCATCTACCCTAGATCACAAACGCAACGCGTTATAAACCATGCCACAATGGATTACGAAATTTTGATTAATAAATCAAGTCTTACATTTATCAAATAATATTATTAAATCTTACAAATCATATTATTTATATATCCAGACATATTGAAAATATTAATTTTTTTAACGTGATGAATTGATTAATTTAAGAAAACTTTTTCATTGTTGCTATTTCACTAAAAAGATTACATGTGTTCTAAAATGTATTTAAAATTATTATAACAAATATCTACACCAAGTTATGTCAACATTTCATATTTATAAAATTAATGCCAAATTCATCATTTTTTTCATAATTTACAAATTATAGACATGCAATTGAGGTATTTAATTTATTAAAAACATAATTAAAGCCCGAATTATATTTTACAATAAATTTTTAATACATATTATAAAAAAAAATCAAATTATTTTTACGATTCCTTAGTGTGCAATACACACTGAAAAATTACAATTTAAACAAACAGATTAAATGATCAACAATTCGAAATCGAAATAAATTTTTTTGTGAGAATTTTTAAGAGTAAAAATTATGTGCACTCCGAAATATATCCTAAAAATATATTTTTATTTACATTTTTAAAAATGGTTAATAATTTGAAGCACAGTTTTCGTAACAAATGCCGTTTGCCAAAATAATTTTGTAATTAAAATATTATTCTGAAAAAAATATATATATATATATATATATATATTTAAAATTATCAATATAAAGCATTGTTATTTTTAAAATTCTATATTTAATGCATTGAAACAGAATGTTTGGTAATGTGCTTTATAATTTTTTTGAAAATTAAATTTCAAATTATCGATACATTTTAATACAAAAATAAAATCAATGAATGAAAATATTTCAAATTTAGGGAATCTTTTAGTGTAATATATAGATTTATAAAATAAATTTTCGACAATGTTTTTGCTTAAAAGACATTAAGTATAATTACGTTTGAGTTGGAAAAAAAAAGAAAGAAAAAGAAAATAATGTCATTTGTTATTTTTTTTTCTTTTAAGAAATTGATTCTTTATTTTGTTTGACATATTAGAATAAATTTAACACTACACAATTTATAAACTAGTAACAACATCTCTTTAAAGAAGAAAAATATATAATGTTTTTCTTTTTATGCAGAAATGTTCCTATAATAGAAATACAATCATAAATGGCTAAGGTAAAATGCAACACTAAAAGATTCATTTGAAAAGCAACACAGAAGGATAATCGCTAACAAAATTAGAATTGCAAACAAATACAACTAAATATTTAAATACTAATACAAAATATAAACTTTTAGTTAGCAAAAATACTTTTTGGTGTAACATAAGCATGCAATTAATTGTTTAAAATTTTACCGATGATTTAAAACGAATTAGATAAATAAATTAAAGCAATACTGCAAACTTAAAAAATTACAATTTTTCTTCATATCTTTCACTATGACAAAATTACAAGATTGTTAATTTTTAATGCTTGTTTTAAATTTTAAGCACTACTTGAAATTACAAATATATTATGAATAATTTTTAAAATATTAGCCTCTTATTAAAAAATTAAATCGAGTTAATAAATACATATTAATCAGTTAATTAATAATATCGAGTTAATTAATAATATTTTTCCAAATCATATTACAGTTTCACTGGATAATTATAGTTATTTAATTTAAGAAAATTAAACGTGTATCCGCAATTTTTTTGATCTTCAAAAATGTTTTTGGAATACGAATCTGCAGGAATGTGGAGATATTTTTATCATATTTTATCCTTATATCATACAAAATAATTTTGAAAGAAATTTAGTAATATGTATATTTAGCCATTTTATCTAAATCACAAACACATAAAATAAATTTTTACTCTCAATTACAATAACCCATGTAACATAAAACATCATTACAAATGGCATTTAAAAAATAAAATTTTTTTACACATTTCTAATTAATCACAGAGGTACAAAAAATAATTGACTGCAGAAATAATAAAAGAAAAAAACTTTATACGAAAAAATCAGTTCAGATAGGAATTCAAATAAACAGAACTTACAAGTAGTTTAGAATTAAAATAAAATCAACTCATATAAATGAACATATCTATTGTTTTTATTTCAGGAGAGT
>BPLQ01001404.1:0-10408 GCA_021605075.1 Caerostris darwini
GTTCTGTTGGCATGCCTACTTTGATTGTATTTCATTGTATTAGCTATAGTTTGTCTCAATGAATGCAATTTCTTCGTGTAATGTTGTCTTTTGTTATGCAGTTTTATTATCAAATTTTATAACATCAGTTTCTTTTTTTAAAATTTGTAATACCTTTGTGTTTCTTTAAAATTTTTAATTTCTCACAATATAAAAAATTTGGTGGTTAATGAAAACTTTATTAGTTTACCCAGGTTCGTTATATTAATTTTCTTTAAATTTTACTAAAATTGCAATTGTACATTCAATAAATCTCGTGGAACATTTTATGTAAATTCTTATCCTGTTCGGAGAATGATAACATATTTAACTGTTCATTTTGATAATTCATTGTACTTTCTAAATTTTGTTTGTGTGGCAAGAATATTACATCTTTTTTGTTAATCGTAATCTGTTCCAGTATTACTCTTGGTATCAAAAGAATGCCTTAAGATTCTATTAAAAAAAAACCTTAAAACTATAATTTATATTAAAAATGTGGAAGAAAGTCATTTAATGCCATTTTTACCTGCCTTATCTTTAAATTTGCCAATGTTGTATGCATTATTTTGATCTGTGCTATAACATGTGGCAGTGGCAATCTTGTATTTTTTTATTTTCTGATATGTAATGGAATTCATATCAAATCTGATTGCTAAAGGTGCAATTGTACGTTGTCAAATAAAATATAATATTGCATCTTGACATTTCAGATTTCTATAATTTGTGGTTTACAGAATATTAAAAATTACTATTGCCATTCACAAAAATATACATGATTTTTTATTTTAAATTAATGATAATTAGCTTAAGAATTTGTGTATTTCAATAATTTGAATTGCATTTAAAATGATGAAATTGCCCTTTTTTTTCCTAATATCTTCCTAACTTTCTTCTATAATTCATTGTTTGCTGCTTTCTTTAGGAAGTCTATGGTCTAAAGGACCCGCCCCCCCCCTTTTTTTTTTAGCAATTATAAATTTTTGAAGTGAAATTTAATATAATAATAAAATCTAGTAATAATTTTAATATGCAATACTTTTGAGTATTAAATTGGAAAGATTTAAAAATGCACAAGATTATAAAATATTAATCTTTTTAAAATACTAAATGGAATTTTATTACTTAAAATAAATTTATTTATAATAAATTATGTGCCTTAAAACATCTTATCATTTTTATTATCATAAAAATCCATGAAATTGCTTATTTTGTTTTATCACAATTTATATTGTCTGATGAATTTTATCTATAAACAAGCAAGGTACACTGTATTAATTCAAATGAGGATCAAGTCTGAAAAAAAAAGTGATTTCCTTTCCCACTAATATTATCACAGATTTTTTTTTTTTTTTTTTTTTTTTATCAATAAGCAATTATTTCATCCATTTGAATTAAAAATATTCAATTACATTAATATGTAGCATTTATTATTATTGGCTAAAGTGTCATTAATTGAAAAATTTTCTACATTTAATAAATTAGCTGTTAGTTCCTTTCTATACATATATTTTTGTAGAATGCCACCTTTTTTTTTATTTATATATGTATTTTTGTAAGTGTACTGAACATTTTAAGTTATTTATTTTTCTAGATATTGAAGTTTTTTTTTTTTTTAATACAGATCTGATTTATTACTTACAAATGAGTTCTTACTTGTTCATAAATTGAGGAAATTCCCAGGATTGTTCCTGTCGCGAAGTTCTTGTTTATGTCTGCAAGTTGGTAATTGCCGTCCTAGAAATTGGGTATGATATTCTCTAAATAAGTTCAATGTAGAGCTTCACATTATGGTCTGGCAGTAAACTGAAACTTCAGGAAACTGCATTTTAAATATATTTTTTTTCAATTTATAATTTCATTTTTTTTTTAAATATCTTTAATTTAATTGATTTTAAATTTGTTAAAATTGTAACTTTCATTATAATGGTTGTAAAGGAATGAGAACCAACCAGTTAAAACTGTCTAATTGAACGGCCCATTTTAAATAATTTTTTTTTCTTATAAAGTTTGCCTCATTGATACATGACTGAAACTTTCTAAATAATTAGCTTACATGTATTTTTAATTCTAACAACTTTATTGCATAAAAAGGTATATTTGCTTTTCTGTTGTTCAGTTTGCTGTGCATTTTTTTTAGTGAAGATTTAAGTTGTGTTGTTATTGTTATATTCATATTCCATTATTTTCATATTACTGTGATTTAAATGCCTTTCATGTTAAGGGAGATTTTCTTATATATATACATGTTTAAAAGACCTAGAAGCTTATAACAATTTATAAAGATTATTATTAAAATTTAAGGTTTTTTTATGTTGATAATTTTCTAATAGTATTTTTAAAGTGAAATATAACCAACACATACATCTATAATCTGCTTTAAAAATTAAAGTACAGCAAAAAAATTTAACTAAATAATTCTTTTCTCCGAATTTATTAACAAACAAAATTATTTTCAAACAAATGAGTACAAAAGGAAAATTTATTCCGAAAAATTTATTATTTATTGATTCCATTATTTCAGAGCTATTATAATACTATTTTGTTTGGAAAATATTACAAAATAGGAATTTTTCCTTTTTGTACTCATCTGTTTGAAGAAATGATATGCTACAATTGTAACAAAAAAAATTTAGAAATTGTTAATGCATATTAATGTGAATTGGGATACTGTTATTAAGAAAATAATAATAATTAGAAATTGTTGTTGCATATTAATGTGAAGTTGAGCACTGATTATGAGAAAATTTAATTTCTGGAAACATAGAATGGCTGTAAAATGCATTGTGTAACCAGGACTGCTAACTTTTTTTAAAAAAGTAATTGCAAGTTTTGTTTCTCAATGCTTCATAACTGCACCATTCTAAATGTCTGACAAGCATTTTTAACTCTTAAAACGCTTGTATATTTTTTATTAATTACTTTATTACACTAAATTTTTTAAGCCTATAATTATTTTGATATTATTATAGTCACAATGCCATTGTACCAGAATTTTTCATACCATTTTTTTGTTTGACATTTTTATTAATGCTTGATTCAAAACTGAAATTTTGTCTTTTTAGTTATAAATTACATGTTGATGGATATAAATGTGATATGGAATAATTATTGTAGAAAAATTTATGGATTATAAATATACATTAATGGAAATTTGATACATGCTAATGTGATACAAATATACATTTGCAACTTATTCTTTAATATAAATATATTTAAAAAAAATTATGAATTGTAAATACATATGAATATGGAATTGAATGCTGATTAAAAAAAAATTCTGTACTGTAAACATATGTTGATGATAAATGTTGAACCAATTGTATGAAGAATATAAATGCCTGAAAGTATTGTACATCCTTGACTGCAAACTTTTGAAGGTATTGCAAGTTTTTATTTTTCATAGTTAAAAACTGCATCATTCTAAATAGTTGACATGCTTTTGTAACTCTTTAACAACAGAAGTAGTATTCTTCATGTAGCATTTTTTGAGCGAGTTACTCTTTAGAGGAAGTATACTGAAAAAATTTGAGAAAAATCTGTTGGATTGAATCAAGAATGTGCTTTGCTGAATTGAAAATAATTTCATTGAGTATCTGGGATAAAAAGTGTTTCACTTCCAATTGGAGAATTTTTGAGATTGTGAAAAAAATTATAAATTGTAAAGGCATATTAATCTGAAATTGAGTACCGATTGTGAGGAAAGTTAGGAGTTTTAAATGACTGGAAGCAAAGAATGGTTGTAAATGCATTGTGTAGCAGCACTGCAAACTTTTTTTTAAAAAGTAATTGCAAGTTTTGTCTCTCAATGTTCAAAACTACACCATTCTAAATGGCTGACAACAATATTTAACTCTTTTAACATTCTGTTTACACTAAATTTTTTAAGCCTACAATTCATTTGGTGTTTGGATTGTAGTTCACATGAATGCCATTGTGCCAGAATTTTTTGTACCATTTTTTTTTTCAGGCATTTTTATTAATGCTTTATTCAAAACTGAATTTTTTACGAAATTTTGTCTTTTTAGTTAAATTATATGTGGATGTATATAAATATGATAAGGAACAATTATTGTAGAAAAACTTAAGGATTATAAATATGCTTTAATGCAAAAATGAGTATTTATATTTAGAAATTACAAGTTGCAAATGCACAGTAACGTGAAATTGAATACTGACTAAAAAATTTATGAACTGTAAACATATATTGATGAATGATGTAGAACCAATTGTTTGAAGAATATAGATACCTGAAAGTGTAGAATGCATTGTGTAGCCCATACTACAAGCTTTCTTCTTAAAAGTTATTGAAAGTTTGTCTTTCATAGTTACATAATTGAGTCATTCTAAATTATTGATATGTATTTTTAACTCTTTATAACAATGCAGTATTTTTCGTTTGGTATGTTTTATTGAGTTAGTATCCTGGGAGGAAATTTGAGGTGCACTGAAAATATTTGTGAGAGAAATCTTGTTAGATTGCTTAAGGTGTTGTTGGTACCCTCAGAATCGGCTTAAAAAAATTAATCTGATATTATATGAATCAAACATTGTAGCACTTTTGTTCCATGATTGCATTTTGCCCAAATCATTGAAAGCTGGTTATTTGATCTGGCCTGATCCATCATATATTCCTAGTTCAATAAGATGTTTTTTCAGCACTATGGATACCCAAAGACAAATTGTAAAAGTCAAATGTTATTTTCGAGCTCTGCGTCTCCTGGCCATCCATATCCAGTCTTAACTTGAAATCAAAATGTGTAATCAGTAATATTCCTGCAGCTCAAAATCTTGCCCTCAATGGCATCTGGAAAAGAAAATTGGAGAAATCATGAAAATTTGGCTTATTTTCAACTAGAAAACTTGCATTTCCACCAGTATTTTTATGTTGATGTGGAAAAAAAACCTATTTTAATAATCGAAAATAGTTTTTACATTAATAAATATGCCTTTTTTCATCATGAAATTCCCCGACAAAATAATTAACATAAGAAGCCAAGAGTCTAATTTATTTAAAATAAGTAATATAGTGGTTGGCCGGTTGGTCACTGGGTAATTGGCAGTGTTCTGCCTTGTGCGGTCCCGCACAACGAACACATCTGGTGGGGAGGCGGCAAACCTCCGAGGAGTGGAAATACCCCTGGCAATTCCAGCCCTGGCTGGGGCCAGGGCGTCCACGGTAGGCCTCGATGGATACCTGCGTACCCAAAAGTTCCGTGACGTGGTAGATCTTACTGGACTGCTCGGTCTTCTTAAGCTGAGTGTAAAATAGGGGCATTGGTTCCCTGGTTTTGAATTTAGATAACCGGGACATCTTCAGGTTGGTGAAACCCTCGTCCGTAAGTTCAGCAGTGATGGCCGTAGGGTCAGTTGAGGCCGGTAATCCGCGGATCACCACCTTGATCGGGCGTTCCTCCTTTAAGGAGTAGCTTTTAAAGTCGAGGCCTCTCTCCTCCATGAAGCGGGTGAGCTTCCTGAAGTCGTCATCATTAGAGACTTGAATCTTCATAAAGCGCCCAGTATACTTGCTCTGTATGAGCGGTACTTCAGATTTAAGGATGTTAATTACAGCGTTCCAGTCACTCTTAGGCTGGAAGAAGATAGGAGGCGGCCGGGCGTCGTAAACAGCGTTGTCCTGCAATTCAGGTATGCTGTTGATATTCCCAACTGGCGCGAAGGCATTTTGGGTAACCACTCCTGGGACACTTGAGTCTTTCGGCTGTTTTTTGGTCAGGTGCTTCGGCGGTAGTTGGAAGCCATCACCATCAGCTGGCCTTTTATCTTTCCTGCTTTCATTCGGAAGCATGGTGGATGCATCTATAGATTCATCCAAGATGGGTAATGCGGGAGCGCTTGAGGATGCGAGGAGCTCCCTGGCAATTTGCACGTTTGCACCGATCTTCAATCTCCTGTAGGGAGGGAATTTGGAATAATGCTATTCCAAATTCGTATTTCAGATTATCAAGCATGTTGTACAATCCCGCCATCTCTGCGTGGAGCTGAGCGGCGTCCTGGGTATCAGGCTTAGTTTTGGCAATTAGCGTTGCCGTGGACGTCTGCTGCTGCTTGAGGTGGGAAGCCTTCAGCAGCGTGGCTTGGTTGATGAGAACAAACTCATCAGATATCTCCCTGATAGGCAGAGCAGGTCCAAAGGTCTCTTTTTGGGAATGGTCATTATCTAAATCCATGTTAGAAGCAACGTCCGGGCTGTCGGGTGAGAGCGAATCCAATCCAATATGAGGCGGCGGGTCCTCTTCCAAAACACCAGCAGAAGTCTGACTCATCTTGGACACAAAAGACACAAACTAGAACTTTCCAAAATGGAAACAACACAACGCAAAAACAATCAGAATCCGATGTGGTTGAGTCCTGGTAGTAGTCTTATTGACTTGCTGATTCTTTAGATTTTGATTATTGCCAATTGGCTTATTAAATTTATTATTTTGTTTCCTTTTTGGGAAACGAGGGCACTGGCGCCAGTTCGCCGCGTGATTCCCTGAACAGTTAGAGCGGCCTGGTGGCCAAGTGGCTAGCGCTCTGGTCATTGGTACCCAGGCTTCAGGTTCGAATCCTGGCGGTGGCATGGATGTTTGTGAGTGGTTCGGAATCCACGTTAAACTGTAGGTCCCGGTCTGTTTAGCCCAAAAGAGTGCATAAGATGACCGTAGAGCGACAAACCAAACCCTGAACAGTTAGCACATTTGAGGTCCCCGGTTTACAATTCCGGGTTACAATTTTTTGCGGCATGGTTGCCAGAGCACTTCACGCATCTTTGTGGGGGGTTGCATGCCTCACTACTGTGCCAAAAGCCTTTACACCAGAAACACTGAGGGGCGGGGGAGTTCCTCCCCCTGTACTTCTCGATGGAAACTTTGGTGCCGAAGAGCTCGGTGATTCCGTAAATCTCTTCGATGTTCAAGTAGTTAATTACTTGACCATAGAAGAGAGGCATTGGCTGTTTGTTTTGAAATTTTGATAATGGAGTGAATTTAATAATGTTGAATCCTTTGGCTATAATAGCCTCGATATTCGGCTCATGCTTAGTGCATGAGGGTAAGCCCCTGATCACAATTTTGACTGGGCGGTCCTTTTGCAAATTAAAGCACTTGAATTCAGCGCCTTGTTTGAAAAGGGCTGCCTTCAAGCGAATATGGTCCTCTTCAGTATCTACAGTGAGCTTTAGGAAGTTGTCCCTAGATTGGACCGATTTAACGGAAGGATCCGCGCGTCTGCAGATCGCGTTGTTGGAAACCCAGTTCGCGCATAGCCTGACAAAGAAAGGCGGACTGGCCGATAGAGTTGGTTTGTTGGTTAACCGCGGGACCGCTTGGTAGCCGGGAGGTATATGTCGCTTGGGGGGAGGGTAAAACCCTCGCTGTCAGTTCCCCTTTTCTGCCGCTTGGATTTCTCAGCGGCGGCCTGTTTCATCTTTTCTTTGCTGACGATTTCCTCTAGGATATCTATAAATGGTGTTACGTCGAAACCCAGATCCCCGTGCATAAAGGAATTCAACGCCCTATGTCCAGTAAACATCCTGTCTGTGGGGGTGAGATGACGAGAGAGAAAGGAATGTAAGAGGCAGTTGAACTTCTGTAACCAAAGAGAGGTTGTGTGGTCAGTTCATCCTCGAGTGTGATGGCTACCTAAATAAAGGAGAATAATCAATACAGTCCATGTTTTTTATTTGTGTGTGATCGAGCTGTCGAACATTTTGGTTCGTCGAGCCGGAGTCGAACCAGCGACCTATGGATCTACAGTCCACATCTTTAACACCAATGACACTTTCAGGCTGACGATTCTCTTTTTTATCATCAAGTTTCTTACATTTTTAAATAGCTGGTGGAGCTGGTTTACATCGTTTCCGAGGTGAGAGGAGAATTGATTATTAGACTGTTCAATAGAGTTGGTTTGTTGGCTAACCGCTTGGTAGCCGGGAGGTATGTCGCTTGGGGGGTCGTTCTTAGTTTTAACGGAGTTCCTTGGCCTATATTTTGACCTTTAACTCCATAATGGAAAACACATAAAAGTTCATGATATAAAAACATTGATACAGAGAAAAAACAGGAAAAGTGATTAGGAAACTGCCCATATTTACAAAGTACAGTTATTCACAAATTAACAAATTTATACAAAGAAAATGAAAAAAGAGAAAATAAAAATAAAAAAAGAAAAGTAGTATAAAAAAATTACTAATATACAAAAAAAGGAGAAGTGCAAAAAATATATACAAATAATTAAAAGAGAATAAAAGAAAAGGTGAAATATACTACAAAGTGGAGAATTGCTGCTAGAAATGATGACAAAGTCTAGGTCAATTGCAAATTATGCAGAGACGCCCGAGGGCGCTTAGCGTTTTCCGGCAATGTGAAATCATATCTAGGAAGATTACGGATTTCATCATTGGGAATCAAGTTAAGAGTTGCGTAAAAATTTGTCGCAAGCTTGAGCATAAAATTTTGAATAGGTGGGAGGGATAGACTACGACGGATGTCATCATTTCTAAAGTACCAAGGAGAGTTCGTAATCATACGAAGCATTTTATTTTCAATACAATTAATATATTTAATATGATACCTTGCAGCAGAACCCCAAACCGGGCAAACATAAGTTATTACGGGACGCAAATAGTACATATAGAGAATGAGTTTATTTTCTAAAGAAAGAGGTGAATTTCTATTAATAAAAGGATAAAGCATGCGGATAGCAATGTTAACTTTACGTTTAATGTGAGCCATATGGTTAATATATGTTAGCTTATTATACAGATAAACTCCCAGATATTTTGCGTTAGTAGACCATGCTATGAGTTGGTTAAAGAGATAGATGTTAGGTGGTGTAAGTCTTCTCCTCGTGAAAAGTACAGCTACTGTTTTGTCAACATTGATTTTAATACGCCAACGAGTGAGCCAAGCTTCGAGGTGTGTGAAGTATATCATAAAATTGTTTTGTATGTCTGTGAGTGTTTTACCTGTGGTGATAACTGCCGTGTCGTCTGCATAAATTCCTAAAGAAATATTATTGAAATGTGGAATGTCGTTAATAAAAAGATTAAAAAGGATTGGCCCAATTAGTGACCCTTGCGGTACACCCGCTCTAATTGTTCTGTCATCAGAGTAATTGTTGTTAACTTTCACGGAGAAAGATCTGTTTTGTAGATAAGATCTGATGAGAAGAATTAAGTAACGCGGAAATTTATATGCAAGTAATTTATGCAATAAGCCATCAATCCAAACTCTATCAAACGCTTTGGCTACATCCAGGAAAACAATACCCGTTAAAATCTTTTTAGTAAGTCCTTCAGAGATCATTTCCGTAATACGAAGCAGCTGATGAGTAGTGCTAAGCTGAGAAGTAAAGCCGAATTGCTGCGGAATCATAATAGAATGTTTAGTAATGTGCTTTTTAATTTTATGCAAAATTACAAATTCGGTTAATTTACTTAAAGTTGAGAGAAGAGAGATAGGCATATAATTACTAGGATTAGAAGGATCCTTTCCTGGTTTAATAATAGGTAAAACAATTGCTTTTCTCCAGGAAAGGGGAAAATAAGAGAATTTAAAGATAGCATTGATAATTTTAGCAATACGAACAATTATGTTATGCGGCAAATTTTTAAGCATTTTGTTAGTAATGTTATCCACGCCCGGCGCTTTATTAATTTTAAGTTTACTAATATAATCATAAAGCAAAGAAGGATTAATATCAACAATTTTATTCGGATTACATTGAGAATTTAAAAAAGTAACAGAATTTTGAACAGTTTCGTTAGTAAGCGGGTTAGAAAGGTTATTTACTTGGAACTGATCCTGAAGGTTATCCGCAAGCAAATTTGCTTTATCTATGTCATTTAAAACCGGCAAGGAATTCGCATCTTTAAGATCAGATACTTTTATCTTAACCCCTTTTAGTTGCTTTACCGCGCACCAGATGGAGCCATCTGCTGGATGTAGAGTTTGTAAACGATTCGTCCAAGTGTTTTGGGTGAATTCGCGTATGGATTTTCGAAGCTTGGCTTGAGAACGATTGTAATGGTTTTTAGAAATTGGATCGCGATGTGTTTGCCATGTTTTTCTGTTTCGATTCCTGTCGGCAATTAGTCGTTTAATGTGTGTGGGAAGGAAGTTAATATTATTATTAGCAACAGGTTTAGAAGAGTTAAAATACGCGTTGTGAATAATAGTAGTAATGCGGTTAACTTCCGCGTCAATTAAAAGAGGTGAATCTAAGTCCAAATTATCATTAGAAGGGTTAGAGAGAATACTATTAAATTTCGACCAGTTAGTAGAGACATTACGGGTTAGTTCCAGAGTTTCGTAAATTAAAGAGAAGTTTAACATGACCGGATTGTGATCGGAAGAAAGTTCAATTAAAGTTTCTATAGAGAAAGGAA
>BPLQ01001406.1:0-19162 GCA_021605075.1 Caerostris darwini
ATGGCCGAATAGCTAGCGCTCTGTCGCTCAGTATCACAGGTTTCGGGTTCAAGTTCCGGCGGTGCTATGGATGCTTGTAATTGTTCGGAATCTACTTTAAACCGTAGGTCCCGATCTAACATGATTGTAGAAGCGAACCCCACATTAAGAAAACAAGGGGCAACAGGATTACGGAGTTCCAATGTGGTTTTAAGAACCACTAAACCTCCACATCTTAAAAGTTAGTTAAAATATCTGAACTAGTGAAGTTGTTTAAATTATTGAATGTTAATTTGAAAGAAAAATAAAAGAATGTAAGAAAACATCACCTGCTTGAAAACAATTAAAGCACGAGATCGAAAAAAAAAAAACCAAAAACCTATCGGTACAATTAGGTGTCCGTTACATGATGCCCCCAAAAAAATAAAATAAAAATTAAAAAAAATAAAAATAAAATAAAACATGGCATACACAGATTAATAAACAGCACAAGAGTACAGGTAAACACAGGAATCAAAGCGAACAACAAATACACCAGTTCGAAAGAAAATAACGTAAATAAATCTTATGGTTACAGATAGATGGCGCCACGACAGTAGCTACAATTCAAAAACCAACATTATATTTTGTTGATAAAGGTGACAATTTTTTTTCTTTTTACAAATAATAAAATTACAAAATGAAGAATTAAAATTAAAAGTTTAAGTTCAGAGATATTTAAGGTTTACAGAAAAAACTATTGAATTAAAATTAAAACAAGATGAAAAATTAAATGATAAAGATAAAATTGAAGGGTGCGCAGAAGATCTACCTCCCCGTGGTGCACCTGGTAACACTTTTTAGTGGCTAAAAGATCTACAACTTGGCATTTTTGTTAGATTAATGAACTCTGTTTCAGCATGTTTTTTGTTGTTGTATGGTTTTTTTTTTCATTGTTCTTTTTTTTGCTGTAACTGTTCATAAAAAAATGCCATTGGAAATAAAATAAAAAATAAATAAATTAAAATTAAATTAAAAATTAAATAACAATTAACTAAAAAACAAAAATTGTTAAGAGTTAAGATTGCCAGTTGATTAATTAGGGTTGAATAAGAAACCTTGCCTTTGAAATACTAATTTGATACACAAACAAGAAATATATTTGAACGCAAATGTGAAATGAAAATGTACTCACAGTTGTCCGGTAAGCACACTTCAGTGCAGTCCAGTCGGCACTTGAATGCAACATCAGACATGAGAACTTCATAGTCAGACATCTGAAATGGAAGAAAATTATCTTTTTAATTTGAAAAGCACAATCACTTGAATAAAACAGATCAGATGAAATGGAGGGTGAAAAAATACATCGTTCTTTTTATTTGAAAACTATACATGTGGAAAATCACTTGAATAAAACAGATGCAGATGAGGACTAATGCACTGCGTGCTTATTCAACAGGTTAAATAATATTTGATGAATTTACAGTTAAGATATCCAAAATAAGATAGTCATCTCTTGGGTGACTGAAAATTTCTTCCTATCATAATATGAATACTTCTAAGATTAAATTATTCAATTTTATTAAACGACGACGAAGATTTGCCAGGTTGACGCAGACTTGGTTGCATAGCAACCTACTATATCTCCTGCTTTGCGAATGAGAGAAGTTTCTTAAGGTTAAGCTAATTTATTAAAAAATAACTTATTAACTATTAATAGAGTTCCAATAGCAATTATTTGTATAAAGACCTGTAATCAACGGATTCATTAGGGGGAATTAATGGAAGTATTAAAGCACATACAATTTGCGAATATTTTCAGTTTCTCAGCTTTGTTCTTGGTGTGAATTTATTTGATTAATTAAATTTGGAAGATTTTTTATGTCAGTAAATAAAGAAATAAATTCTTTCATTAAGAAAATTGCATTTTGGAATATCTTGAAGTCTGGGTAAAGCACTCTGTTGGTATCTGAGTCACAATTGAAGGAGAGGATGAAGTTTCAGAATTTTTAGCATAGAAGCAAAGCTGACGTTGGGAGTAACTTGTCTAGAATTGATTATCTTAGGATAAATTGCTTGTCTATTGGGAGTTGGGAGTTAATTTTCGGTAATTTTTGACAGCCTCTCCAAGCTACAAGATGACCAATGGCGTTGCAATTAATACATTTGAGGACATCAATTTTTACCTTCAATAGTACACTCCTTATGGGAGTGCTCTTTTCCGCATAATTTTATTCGACAACAATTTCTAGAAGAAATAAAAGAAAGAAAAGATGTTTATGAGCATTTGTTGACAAAAAAATAAATAAATAATAATAATAATAATTTGCTGAAAAAAAAATGTATAGTCGTTTTCGTTTCAAACTACTACAGTTCTCTAGCACTCAGCTCTTTTGTAGGGGCCTGAATGGCCGAGTGGCTAGCGCTCTGGAGCTCGGTACCACAGGTTACAGGTTCGAGTCCCGGCGATGCCATGGATGTTCGTAGTGGTTCGGAATTCACTATATACTGTAGGTTCCGGTCTGTTTAGCCCAAAGTGTGCATAAAATGACCGTAGAGCGACAAACCAAACCAGCTCTTTTGCAATTTTTTTTTTTTTGCCGATGTTTTTCCTGCATCTAATTGTATGTATTACATTTTTAACCCGTCATTCAATGAAACACTTTTTTGCTCATTCACTTTACAAAGGGGCCTGGCCGGGTGGCACTGGCACTTGATACCATAGGTTTCTGGCTCGAGTCCCGGTGGTGCCATGGATGTTTGTAGCGGTTCGGAATCCACTCTAGACTGTAAGTCCCGGTCTAATAGGATCGTAGAGCGTTGCGAAGGTATTGTTACTCCGCGTCCGTAGCTTATCTTCAAGCTATACGCACCTCCTGGCTGCAGCGTTTTGCCTTAAAGCATCAAAGACAATTGTCTAAGTGTTAGTGCTAAGTGAGTAACGTCGCTGCGTATGAGCGTTTGCCTTAAAGCATCAAAGACAATTGTCTGAAACTCACTCATTGGTACTCAAGTGTTTGCCAGCTGCATTAATGCTCACAATTCGTCTAAATGGCAATGCCAAATATCTATGAAGGAAAATTTTTCATGGTTTAAATATTTTCAAGGCACATAATTTTCTGGCTTCTCTTTTAGAATACAATAAATAATAAATTTTAAAACTGACAAAAGCCAACTGACAATATCCTAATATCCAAACCCGAATATTATTATATAAAAAAAAAAAAAAAAAAAAAAAAAAAAATAATAATAATAAATGTTCGGTAGATGGCTGTAGTGATATAGTATAGAGTCACAATTTCAGATTCATGCCTGTTGGAAAGATGACATTTCGCACTAAAAAAAATTCTTTTGCTGTGTTTTTTTTTGTTCGGTCCATTCGGTTGTGAGTTACAGGTTATTAAAAATGGAAGTCAGCAAAGAGATCGATCGTCGATCAGGTATTTTTGATGTTAAGAATCAGGTAGGCCCGTCATCAAAAATATCGATAAAATCACAAAAATAATGCGAATTTTTGAAATTTAATAAATTTTTGACCGGTGTAAATATCAGGTTGGAGAAAACGAAATCCATTATTTGTTAGCAGTCACAGCATGGAAAGATGCCCGATTCTTTTAAAAAGATTGACCATTTTTGATGTTAAGAATCAGGTAGGCCCGTCATCAAAAATATTAAATAATAGAAGTTGACCGGTGTGTTAGCAGTTCGCCCAAGGGCTAAAAAAAGATTGCATAAACCATAAAGCAGGTTATTACAAAAATGGAACAGTTTTAAACCATTTACACAAAACTGGATTCAAAAAGAAGCTTGATGTTTTTGGGTGCCACACCTATTAAGACACAAAATAAACATGATGGATCGATTAATCTTTCCATCTGCGAAATCTTGGCCAGACGGAATAGAATGGACCCATTTATGAGAGAGGTATTATGAAGCTACCTTTAAAATGGCAACAAATTATAGAACAAAACGATGCATATTTGATCGAAATTGTTAATCCGAAACATGTTAAATAAAGTCTTGAAGTTCATGTAAAAATAATGGATTTTTTTCTCCCCAACCTAATACATATATGAATAAATTGCATAGATAAAGAGATCTATGCAATTATAAGCATAGATGAAGAGATCAATGCTTATAAGATGCATGCATCAATGCATATATAAGCTATATATAGATCTCTTGATCCAATTACCGTGTCCAACCGATACTGTTCTTTTGCAACCTGCCTTAATCATGTTTATTTTAAAATATAATTGGAGAAAAAAATTTTTTTTTAAACATTTCCAGATATTTCAGAAAAATTGAAACATGGATGATGATCTAACTAAAATTAAAAAAAAAAAAAAAAGAAAACTGTAATCTACTCGGCAAATTTCAACTTATCATGTGTGAACATTCGAGAACGGATGAATAAACTCAAGAATATACCAATGTTTAAAAATGCAAGAGATATAGGAAGCAATTGATTGGAATACTACAAGAATGGCCAAATTCAACAGCCCCATGAATATAGCAATGTTGAATAGATCAAGAACTTCATGAAGAATGAAGTGTTCAAGAATTTCTAAAAGAATATACATAAATAAGATAAATGTTATCATAAATGAAGAATGAAGTATTCCAAATTCTACAAGAAACGTTATCACATTCAATAGCCAAGAGTATATCAAAGTTTGCAATTTCTAGGCATAAATGAAGAATGAAGTATTCCAAATTTCACAGGAAACCCTATAACATTCAATTGTAAAAAGAATATATCAAAGCTTGAAAATTCTAGGCATAAATGAAGAATGAAGTATTCCAAATTCTACAAGAAACATTATCACATACAATATACCCAAAAGAATATAACAAATTTAAAATATTTTAGGCATAATTGAAGAATGAAATATTTCAAATTCTACAAGAAACATTATCACATACAATACCCAAAAGAATATATCAAATTTAGAATATTCTAGGCATAAATGAAGAATGAAGTATTCAAATTTTACAAGAATCACTATCATTTTCCAGAAAATTCCTGAGGATTAACGTTATTCATGAATTATTTCAAGATGCTGCACTTTTTGGATTGCGCCACGAATCCCTAATCAGGACAACATCATGTTCACACATAATAAAAAAAAAAAAAAAGTGTAAACAATTAAAATTTATAAAATATTCTCTTTTATAGCTAACTAGTAAATTAGACCCTTTTATCAATGTGCTAACCTGAAGGCAGGATGGCTATTTACCCAATGAAATCAAAATGCGTAAACCTGCTTAGAAAATAATGGATGATATAAAAGTGTTATTATTATTTATTATTTTGCAGGGGGTTTTTTTTCTACAAGTCAAACTGACTGTGTACAGTGAAAATCATTGTCTTACGTGTACTGTGAGAATCATTGTTGATTCTCACAAGTACAATAAAAAAAATTAATTCATTCAAACTCATCCAATCATTCAAAATTAATGATTGTCAAACTTCGCACTAACAGTTTCATAATATTTCAATCCTACCATTACTATATTACTTATTAGTCTACGTCAGATATATTGTCCATTTTCAAAAAAAATAATAACATGAATGAAAACGACTTCTGTATAAGAACCAAAACAAACTGGATGAAAATATTTTTTATGGAAATGATATTTATTATGAACAATATATACGATAACAATAGTTTAACAGAAAAGCAATATTCAGTAATAGATTAGATAGAAAAAAAGTTTTAAAAATCTAAATAAATTTCACTAAGATAAAATTAGAAGTTAAATAAATTTCGCTCAAATAAAAATTAAATAAAAATCACTAAAATAAAAATTAAAATTAAATAAATTTTATTAAATATTAAATTTGCCTGATTTACAATAATTTTCTATAAGAAACAAAAAATGCTTTTCAGACACAGTTTTTCATATTAAAGAAAATTGTTCGATTCAAACATTTGTTTTATCTAGTCAGATTATCTATTTATATCATTTGGATAGCTCAGTAATTAGATAAACAAGCCTCGTTCAAAATTCTCAAATTAATTAACAATTTATATGTAAGATTAACTTTATTTAAAAAAATTAATCAAACAGTTGAATTAATTGATTAAACATGTTAAACAACACTTTTATTTGATTGCAAAATATTTAGCAGTTACAAAGTTATGGAATTTTTTTGTTGTTCTAATGCAGATATTACATAGGAAAGCATAATTAAGTAAAAAAAAAATAATAATTCAAAAAAAAAATTTTTTCAATTTAAATAAAAAATAATAATAAGTGTTTTAGTACAAAAAATAGTACATCACTGAACTAAAAATTTTAGTTAAATCGTTTAAATTCGGAATATAATTTATTGAAAGTTGTTCGCAGGAATTCTGCAAAATATTCTGACATTATGAATTTCATTCTGAAATACGAAGATTCACAAGAATATAATATATCAAAAATTAAAATTAGAATGCAAACAGCTTTTTTTTTTTTAATGTGGATCTTCGGATTCTATCATGAATTTTAAAAAATATATATATTACGGAAAAAGATTTGAGCAAAGCTTGATCCTGTTTAATCTGTAATTGCCACTTGACAAGCGCTCTGGCCTTTGGTACCACAGGCTTCGGGGTAACATGGATGTTTATTAGTGGTTCGGAATCCACGTTTTAACAATAGGTCCCGGTCTAATTAGCCCAAAGAGTGCAAAAAATGACCGTAGAGCGACAAACCAAACTATTAACCAATATTAATTTTGAAATAGGAAACCCATCTACATTTCCATCTTATGTGATCTGATAAGCAAAAAAAATAAAAAATAAAAATAGATTTAAAACATCAAATCGGCAAACCTAAATGGCGGTGTTTTTTTTTTTCCCCGTCTCTCTGAAGAGATAATTTACCGTTCTCTCATTTAAATTATAATTGCAGAAAATGACAAAATATCTACAGATAAAAATAATAAAACACAACATAAAATCCATCCAAAAATATTAATTAATTACCGAGTTAATTAAAAAATATCCAATGGGTAAAGTTTCGAAATAACAATAAAATAAAAATAAAAAAACCTATTTTAATATTATATGACAGACGAATTTGAACTAATGAAAAATCGTATATGACTTTGCGAGTCATATTGCTGAAAATGACAAAATACCTACAGATAAAAATAATAAAACACAACACAAAATCCGTCTAAAAATATTAATTACTCAGTTAATTTAAAAATATTCAATGAGTAAAGTTCCGCAATAATAATAAAATTAAAAAAACAAAAACCAATTTAAATATTATATGATACACGAATTTAAAATAATGAAAAATCGTATATGACTTTGCGAGTCATATGCGGTTATACTGAAATGATAATTCAGTATTCAAATTATTATAGCAGAAAATGGCAAAATATCACAAATAAAAATAATAAAACACAACATAAATCCGCCCAACAATATTAATTAATTACTCAGTTAATTTAAAAATATTCAATGGATGAAGTTCCGAATTAACAATAAAATGAAAATTTTTTTTTTTTTATTTATATGACTTTAAAAAAATACTTAAATACAGAATTTTAATATTTAAATTGTAATATTTTAATTGCAGTGTAATGAAGAAACACATAATTCTTTTAACTCTTAAGAAATAATATTAAAAAAATACTTAAATACAAAAAAATTTTAATTACAGTTTAATGAACACATAATTATTTTAACTCATAAGAAATAATTCTAAAAAAAAATACTTAAATACAAAGAACACATAATTCTTTTAACTCATAAGAAATAATAATAATATGAAAAAATACTTAAATTCAAAATTTTAATATTTGAAATGAAACTTACCTCAAAGGTTCAAATTGAAGATAAAATACGATACGATATATGAATGTGACACAAAACAGAACACGAAAAATTACAGACACTAATTAATAAAAAAGATATAATATGAAAACATTAAGATTAAAATTGAATATATATAAAGAAAGATAATAATAAAATATACGAGAGATTACAAAATTTAATATTAAAAATTAAGAAATTGCAAAGTCAAATCGAGAATGCTATCTAATCAGTGTCTGTTTCGAAAATGGCAGTTTCAGTTTCGTTTGTGGCAGATGAATTCCAAACGATACAAAGGATCAACTGCCATTGGTTCTTCTAACTTAAACAATTTATCTTTTTGTCCAATAGTCGGTTGCGAAGCGATCACGAGTGCTTTTGCCAAGGAGTGGCGTCAGGAATTGGAATGTTTTGACTATGTTTTGTTGTAAACAGTTAGGGGTCAGCTTTTTTTTTTTTTTTTTTTTTTTTTTTTTTTTTTTTACAGAAGCATCCGGTCGACGACGATTTGCCAAATTGACGGAGAACCTTGGTTGCTTAGCAACCTCTATCTCCTGCTTTGTCAGTGAGGGCAATTTCTTAAACTTTAAGCCCATTGATTAGATAGGAAAAAAAGTAATATAAGTATATTATTAATTTAATTAAAAATTAATTATTCGAAATTTTTTATTAATTAATTAAAAAAAATTATGCATATATAATTTTTTTATATTATTATTATAATTTCAGGAAGGTAATTAAAAAAAAATAGATAAACAATAGAAACAAACAAAAACGATTGGAGGGGAAATTGTGACTCAGTGGAGAAACTGCATGGTAATTCGGAAAGGAGGATATCGGAACGTTAATGAATGCTATTCAGAACAGCACGAGGTCTTTTGCGATTTTTGAAATCAGAAATGTCGTAAATATAGTTGCTTAGATCATTCAAAACAGAATTATTAATATTTGGAATGGAATTATAAATTTTTTTTGCATTTTTATACACAAATTGTTTAAAAATTGGGAGGGAAAGAGCGTGTCTGATATCCTCATAGAAGCATCCATTGTTTATGTTAACACCCAATACATGAAGACAGAGTGTTTTGGTATGGTGCGAACCACCTTGTTTTTGCTCAAGCAGCTGCTAGCTTCTGTCTTGTATAATAAATAAATGGAGAGCTGTCGTCAATATATTCTTGCTAGACCCCTTTTTACAAATTACGGATGATGAAAAAAGATTTTTGCAAGATTAAAAAAATAAAATTAAAAAAAAAGATTTGGAACAAATAATGATTAAAAGAATGCGAATCAACAATGGATAGTCACTTTAACCTAATGATGTCACATTTCATATTTAAAATACTTTTCCAAAAGTGATTTTTTTCAAAAATATTTTTTTTTTCAGACATTAAACACAACCACACTTTTATCCAACTCTACATGTAATTCAATTCCGGATCAATAAGTTTTAAATTCTTCAAAAGTAAACAATCTGTTATTCTGTCGATATTTTAGTAAAAAATTAAGAAGATCAACAATTAAAGATTCAATTTCAATCTATATGAATGGTGGGCAAATGCATTTTTTTTTTTTTTTTTTTTTTTTTTTTTTTTTGCATGTGTGTGTTTAAATGTGGCTCCGAAGTACAGTATATTTTTATATTAAATTTGCTACAAAAATTATCAAAGGTCAAAAACAATTAGGTATACATATAAAAACAGTTTTTTAATGATATAAATTTTTATAATTTTAAGGGGACTGAATGGCCGAGTGGCTAGCGCTCTGGCTCTTGGTATTACAGGTTTCGAGTTCGAGTCCCGGCGGTGCCATGGATGTTTATAGTGGTTCGGAATCCAAATTTAAACGTGGCGAAATGAGCACCGAGGACGATGCACGCAGTGGACGCCCCAAAGAGGCTGTTACCGACGAAGACATCAAAAAGTCCACTAAATAATTACTGATAACCGTAAAGTGAAGTTGATTGAGATAGCTGAGACCCTAAAGATATCAAAGGAACGTGTTGGACATATCGTGAATGAATATTTGGATATGCGAAAGCTCTGTTCAAAGTGGGTGCCGCGCAGATACAACGAATTGATGATTCTAAGCAGTGTTTGGAGCTGTTCAATCGTAATAAACCCGAATTTTTGCGTCGATATGTGACAATGGATGAAACATGGCTCCATCATTTCACACCGGAGTCCAATCGACGGCCGAGTGGACTGCACGTGATGAACACTAAAAATGCTGTAACTCACATACGGCTGTCAAATTTCTACACGTGTCTTTTGAAGGATAGGGCTGACTAAAAATCATATGGATTTAATACTAGTAGCGCCATCTATGTGTCAGCCTACGAACTTTCAGTCCACCTGTTACATGTGACAGAATCACACTACTAAGTGGCAAAATAGAAAGCGAATTTCCTTGCAATTTTCCTTTCTATATATGGTGTTGGACGATTAATTTTGTTTGTTACTACTTATTCGCTTTCTTTTTTTTTCTTTTTTTTCTAATTTATAAAGCTGATGGTGGTCTATAATTTCTCTTTCTATCCATCTCTTGTAATGCTTCATTATTGCCAAGAACCTTTCCAGTGAGTTTCGAGCAGTCCAGTTCTTCAATTAATAGTCCATCTAATGATTTCACATGACTCAAGGCGACATATGCTTGACCTGCTGCGAAGAGTTTTCGTCCTAGATATATCTACAGTATGATCTACAGTGCTATCTTGCATCTTATGTAATGTTATTATCTCCCGTATAAAACTAAAATTAATTAATGGATTAATATTTGAAAAAACTGTAGTAACATCCAGTGTCCTCCACTACAAGTTCAAAAAAAATGTATTTGAATTTCAGTGGATGAATAAAAAGTATTTTATGAACGATTGAACAAGACATATATAGGGAGAGTGTGAACTAATAGTAGGAATTGAAAAAAACTCTTCATTCATGATAGTTTCATGATTTGCAATTTAAAAACACATTTTTTCAAGGAGCTGTAAAATTTATTTGGAATTTTGTTTATTTTGACTCGAAGATATAATTTTTTTTTTATACCAGAAAGATCGGATTAAAAAAAAAAAAAAAAAAAATGGAACTTTTGTATAAATTAAATTAGAAAATGGTTATTACTTTCTCTATGTTTTTTAAGTGCAATTTAGTTTTTATTTATAAATTTAGTGATGAATTTAAAGACATTCATTCACAAAACCTCAAAATATTATGCCTTTTGAAATGCAACATATTAAAAAATTGTCTGAAATCTGAATTTAAAGGAAAGTTCTGAAATTAATAAAATTTTTTTTTTCCTTACAGAAAACATATTGCTAGAACATTTTTTTAAGAAATCTTTTTGCAATAACTATCATTGCTGGAAGAAATCTTTGAATAGCAGAATTTTTAAGAACATTTTGTCTCGAAATATTAATAGGTTATGAATATAATATATCCATAATATACGCAACGAATTGTTTCACCAAAGAACAAAATGGTCAAAAGAGGTAAGACTCTTTTGAAAGAAGAGGAAAAAATTAAAAATAAAACCCAGTGGATAGCGACCCGTGTATCCTAGATTATCGCGTTAATAGCAAAATTTCTTTATTTCCTAGTTTTCAATAAATTGGACAACTTTGAATAAATTCTTTAATACTAAAGTATTTTACTCCTTCATTCAAATCGAGAAATCTAAAAACAAATTTACCTTAGAACTGTGCCCAAAATGTAAGACCAAAAATTTTTTTTTTCCAAAACTCTTATTTATTCTTCCAAATTTATTTCATCGCCTTCAAAGTAATCCCCACCGGACAAAATGCACTTATGCCAAATATTTTTCCAATCCTCAATGCATGCTAAAAAGTCATCGGCAGAGATTGTCTTCAAAGTTGAATCCCGTCTGCCGATTCACGTTGAATCTCTTCAATCGATTCAAAACGGAATCCCCGGAGTGGTCTTTTGAGTTTAGGGAATAGCCAGAAGTCGCACGGTGTGAGTGCGGTGGTTGTGGAACAATATGGGCTTCATTTTGGGCGAAAAAGTCACGAAGAATCAATGCAATGTGAGCTGGCGCATTCAGTGTTTTCGGTACCAATCGAGATTTGGCGCGTTTGAGGCCCAAAAGGGAATTGACTGATCCTTTTGAAATTCCAACATCATCAGCAAGACCTCTAATTGTAAATAGACGGTTTGCAAGCACGAGCATCGAAGGAGAGAAGAGGGGGAGGGGGAATGCAGCTTGTGTTGTGATGGAAGTAGGGTGAGAAATGGAAACGCATGTACCTGTTTCGGAGTACCTATGGGGTAAATATACCCTGAAAACCTCCAAATAATCATTTATATAGTTAAATTTACATTATTGAAATTACATCTTGAATTTAGATAAAAAAGAAAAATTTACGCTATGAAGTTAAATATTAAAAAGAAAGAAGTAAGTTAAGTTTAAGTTAAATTACTCAGGTACAATTAGGAGTCCGTAACAACGTTTCGCCTCGGACGTTCAGTGAATTAATGAAAAAAGAAGATAAATTAAATTAAGAATTTAAAATAAATACGTTAGAAATGAAAACATTAACTTCTTAAGAATTGTAGATATCATTTAGGAATTTTTTATTTTTATTATTATTATTTTTTTTTTTTACGATAGACAATATTTGTGTAAGTTTTCGCATCGTAGATAACTCTAGGCCTTTTACAATTCCTACTATTAGTTCACACTCTCCCTATATTTTGTTCAAATTTTCAATCGTTCATAAAATACTTTTTATTCATCCACTCAAGTTCAAATACATTTTTTTAAATTTATAATGGATGACACTTGATGTGAATACAGTTTTTTTAAATATTAATTGATTAATTGATTAATTTTAGTTTTATATGGGAGAAAAAAATTTCTCTTGTATAAGATATTTAGCAGGATATAAATTTAGGAATAAATACCGTCAGTGGCGAAGCGTGTAGATCGCTGAAAAGAAGTTTCTTTTTTCTGATTCTTTTTCATTCTGTGTTTCTAGTCTGAGTCAAGGAGGGAACAAAATGGAAAATGGAACATGTGAATAAAATAGTGACAGAGATGGAAAGCATGTATGTGAGAGAGAGAATTTTTTCTTAAAAAAAAAAAAAAAAAAATGAATGAAAATTATTTATAAAGGACTTTGCAATATAGTGAAAAAAAAGTAGGAATTGACTTTAAAAATTTTTTTTTTTCTTTACTTGTTTTAGAACTACTAACACCAGGATCGTATACAGAAGTTGTGCGAATAGCTTCATTGCGAATCTGAGGTCATTTATCATGAAAACTTTTTGAAATTTTGAATATGTAATCCATTATCGGACTAAAATCAAGATCTATATGGATTTGTTTCCTTCTAACAAACCACGGAGCATTAACTACACTTAAAGTGAGGAAAAGTCTGTGGTGATGGCAGTATCCATCCAAACAGAAGAGGAAAAAACAAAGCAAGCAGCGGTTTCTGGCAACTGACGTACCGATTACGGAGTACCAATGGGGACATTACCCCTTAACCTCCTCATCTTAATTCATAGATAAATTTAACAATTATGGTTGGCTGCGTTAGGTTAGTAAATAAAAAATTACAAGATGGTGTTTCTAAAATTAAATAAATTACACTCAAAATTTAAAAATACTAAAAAAAAAAAAAAAAAAAAAAAATCAAATTAAAATACAAAATAACAATTCATGTTAAAAATAAAAGACTTTAATTAATTGAATGAATTAATACTAAAAAATAAAAAAATCAAATTAAAATAGAAAATAACAATTCATGTTAAAAATAAAAGAATTTAAGTTTAATTCGGTGCAATTAGGGACCAGTCGTCGATGCCACAAACTATTGGAATTGTAAATGTAGTGACTAAACGGTTATGCGGAAAGGTGGGTGGGAATAAAAAAAAAAAAGGCCGATCTCAGAACCAAAGTTCTTTTTATTTTTTTTTTTTAATATTTTCTTTCTATCCTTTTTATACTTACAAAAAAAAGGGGTAAAAAAGAAAACAAAATGAAACCTAAAATATTACTAGTCGGTGAAATGTAATTAAGATGCACATCGTAGCAGAATAGCGAAAGGAGCTGAGTTCAGATTCGAACCCTCTCAACTTCGTGGTCGTAGATCTGTTTCTTAGAGGCGGTTTCGAAACGATCGAAAAGGAATTCTTGACGAGTGGGGGAGAGACAGAAAATGAACAACCAAGGAGAGAGGAACGGATAGTTAAATCAATTTCAAGTGTTACTTTCTGTCAGAACTAGTGGATTCGCGGATGCCGTAGTCGGGTTACTGAAGCGCCGAGGTTTTTTTTTATTATTATTATTGCCGTGTGGAAAATTTTATTTGGAAACCGTTGAATGATTGGGGTTCATTTAGTGGCCAACTGGACTTCTTACTGCGCACACGTGGGCTTCACAAATTGAGCTTGTTTATTTCAATGGAATTGCGGCAGGTCAGGGGATAGGAATGTGTTTATCTTGAATGTGAGGAAGGCAGGTGTCGAGAATGACACTGGTAGAATGAAGCTGGTTTTCAGTTTTCGCCTGCAGTTGGATTTGAATGATTGGTGTATTCTTTTGGAATTATTTAGCCCCTGGGGGTTCCATCGCCGATAGGACAGGGTAAATACAGTTGAAACAATGAAAATTGCCCAGAATATATTTATAAATATAGTAATAAAAATTTAATTGACAATCATAAACAAATAAAAATAAAAATAGAAATTAAACGAAAATTTTGCGAGGACGTCTTAAATCATTATTGGGAGCGTAAGAGTCAATCTTCTGGATTTCAGTATTTCCATGATTAACAAGCGTGTCAAAGATTTTAACAGAGGTGAAGAAAATCTTTTAAGGAAGGAATGTTAATAACTTTATAGATATCAGAATTGCGCATGAACCATTTAGCAGAGGTAATTTGGCGGATAGTGATATTTTGTAACGTTTCAAGTGTTTTTAAATTAGATTTAGCTGCATAGGACCGGCCGGCAGTTGGGGGGCGTCTTTTGTAGATACTCAGCCATTTCAGAAATCGCCGGAATTAGTTTTAAGCGTCTCGCAAAGCCAAGCGTAACTCAAGCACTAATGAATATTGTGACTTCAAATGTCACACAGATGTCAAGGACAGTGCCAGCAACCTAAAAAAAGAAAAAAGAAAGAAAGAAAGAAATTCCATGAACCCCGGGAACTTTAAATTGAAAATTGGTTTTACTTTTTGAACACATTAGCACATAGCATTTAAATTATTTTTCCAATTATCAAGTCCATTTTCAAGTAAGTTTGAAGGTTGTAAGTAAGGTGTTTAAACTTCTTGTGTTGTGTAATGTTAGCTCAGCGTAAAAGATAAATGTAATGTTTTGTATTTGTGGTTCATAAAAAGTGTAAATAAATAATAATGAAAAAAGGTGTGAAGCAAGTACAGAACCTTGTCAGATTCCAGCAGACGTACATATAAGCGAGGTAACCTAATGTTTTTGACCCAAACAAACCAAGTTACGATTAATCAGAAAGCAATTAATGAACTTAATTAAATAAGGACGGTTGTTGTTCGATTTCATTAGAATTTCTTAAATTTAATTTAATCTTTGACCTCACATTACGTAAAAATATAAAATTTTTATGCGAGATTTAAAAAAAAAATAATAATAAAGTTTTTGAGTAATCGGGCAAAGGTATAATTAAATAGGGTGAATTAATATTTTGTGTTATAATGAATAAGCAAACAAACGCTACATTTAGATTTTTTAAGAAAAATTTATGAAAAATTTAACGTCAGTAGATAAATGCTATACTAAAAAAAAAAATTTTATTACCTATTTGTTAGATATTTTAAATTTTACATTCTCTTTTAACGACTAGTGAAAAGTTAGGTTTTTATTTTATTTTATTTAGAGAGTTAAGGGCTATTCCTCTATCTCCCCCACCCCCCATTGGTACTCCGTAATCGGTATACCAGTTGCCAGTTTAAATTTTACTACTTACACGATTAATTATTTTATAACATAATTCGACCCTTTAAATATTGACATCTTGAGGTTGTCAAAGCAAGAAAAGAAGCATTGAAATTCGGTCTTACAGTTGATAAAAAACAAAATCGATTTCAAATTTTGGTCACCTCTAAAAATTTGCCGCCCTAGGCCCGGGTCTCGCGGGCCTAAGCCTCAATCCGTCCCTGCCTTCAATAAACACAACCAAAATCAAAGACAGTGACAGTTTCTCAGTACTGAGACTTATATAAACAACTATCTTAGATAAACAATTAAAGAAGATCTCAAAGCATCTATTCTTTTATTTTAACAAAAAATGAGATTTAATGTATTACAAACAGAGCATCTACGCGCATGAAAAACGTATGATTTCCTTTTGCTTGTTTTCTGCTATTCTATAATACTTTGACGGGTCTGAATAGCTGAGTGGGTAGAGCTCTGGCGCTCGGTACCACAGGTTTCGAGTCCCGGCGGTGCCATGGATGTTCGGCAAATGGTGGATGCCTTGGATGTCGGGGGTTAGGAATCCGCTTTAAACCGTAGGTCCCGGTCTAACATGATCGTAGAGCGTTGTGGAGATATTTTTATTCCGCGTCCGTAACTTATCTTCAAATTACTCGCACCTCCTGGGTAGTGCTAAGTGAGTAACATCAATGCAGCGCTTACTTAAGGCACCCAAGACAAGTGTCTAAGTGCTTGCCAGCTGCATTTGAACAAAAAAATAATAATAATAATACTTTGATACCTATTCTTTTCATTACGTATTGTTTTTTTTATAGGATGTATTTTTTGACAGCAAATTAAGAGTACAAGAATGTTTTTTAAGTGAGTGTAAACACTACATCTTTAAAGTTGTTGAAACACACCTTGTTATGAAAAACTTTGTTATAAAATTCGGTCTTACAATTGATAAAAAACAAAATCAATTTCAAATTTTTGCCGCCTCGAAAATCTTGCCATCCCTAAAAATTTGCCGTCCTAGGCCCGGACCTCGCAGGCCTAAGCCTAAATCCGTCATTGATTAAAGGTTGTGTCGGATGCCCGACCATTGTGCGCAAATAGCATTTCGATTGGAGGCTCTTCGGAGCTCAACCTCCGTTCCAAAAACAAAAGAAATAAAAAAGTCAAGTAAACCAGACTAGCGATTGCGTCATCATCCGAAAGGAGAAATTAACTTTAAGATAGAAAACATAAGAGAGAATTTTAAAAATGTGTAAGAATAGTGAGTGTAAGATTGTAAATTAGAATGAGCCAAAGCTCAGGAGTTGAAAAATAAAAGTGTATATTGTGATAGAATAATTAAGAAAAACAAAATTAGACATTTAAAATCCTTTGCGCTTTGATGAGTATTTAAGACATTTCACTCTCTCGTTTTGATGCGAACTTGATCCTCAAAAAAAATTGAACCATTTTTTCACCATAGTTTATTTTGACAGCTGCGGAATCGCTGTTTTTCCTCAAGGTCGCTCAAACGCTGAACTTCGAAACGATTTAGTTTTGGTTTGTGCATAACTCTGCCCTCCACTTTCTCTTCAGCCAGCCACAAGTTTTCGTAACGGGTTTTCTTTTTAATTGCCACAATTTTTATTTTAAATACTTTTATAAACTATCATTTTAAATTTTGTTTCTACTAACCTTTTTACTCCTGCCCTAACTAATATTTTTTCTTTCGCTTAACTTTTGGATTTTATAATTATGTATTTAATAGTAATTATTGATATGGAGGTACGGGGAACTCCCTGGTACTCCAACTAAACACCTACCGCTACGTTACGTTAAGTCAACATCCTGTAACTTTGGAAATCACTACACGCTTCATTTCCCACTTTTATTTTTATTTTTTTTTTTATCGCGCGAAATTCGTGCATGCAAGGTTATTATTAAAATATTTTGGCGTGGGAATAGTAAAAGAGTGTTTCTTTAAATGCTTTGATGCATTTCTGAAATGTGCCTTAAATTCAAAATTTTCGTCAACTCTCTAAAGGAAATGGATACTCTACTACTGTGCTAAAAAAGTAAGACCTATTACTTTTTTTTTCAAAAGCTCTTTATTTATTCTTCCAAATTTATTTCATCGCCTTCAAAGTAATCCCCTCCGGACACAATGCACTTATGCCAATGTCTTTTACAATCCTCAATGCATGCTAAGAAGTCATCGGCAGGGATGGCTTTCAAAACGCGCGTCGATTCACGTTGAATCTCTTCAATCGACTTAAAATGGTGTCCCCGGAGTGGTCTTTTGAGTTTAGGGAATAGCGAGCAGTAGCACGGTGTGAATACGGTGGTTGTGGAACGATATGGGTTTCATTTTGGGTGAAAAGTCACGAAGAATCAATGCAGTGTGAGCTGGCGCATTCAGTGTTTTCGGTACCAATCGAGATTTAACGCGTTTGAGGCTCAAAATGGAATTGACCGATTATTTTGAAATTTCAACATTACAACATGTTGGCGAAAGTTGAGCCTGTCAGGAACCAAAAGTACTGCAGAAAATCCATTGGACAAAAATTAAATAATACTGAGTATAACGAAATCGATATTTATATGGAGCTGAAAAACGAAACGAAAACGAAAAAAAAAAAAAAAAAAAAATTAGTGATTATTCCAAATACTCATTTAAATAAACGGAAACGGAAGTACAGGTTTCGGAGTACCAATGGGGTAAATATACCCCGAAAACCTCCACATAATCATTAAAATTGTTAAATTTACATTATTGAAATTACATCGTGAATTTAGAAAAAAAAAGAAAAATTTACGCTAGTAAGTTCAAAAATAAAAGAAAGAAGTAAGTTAAATTAAGTTACTCAGATACAATTAGGAGTCCGTAACACATTTTTCCGCGGACAGTCAGTGTATTAATGAAAAAAAAAAAAAAACATTAAAGAATTTAAAACAAATACATTAGAAATGAAAACATTAACTTCTTAAGAATTTTAAATGTCATTTGCAAAAACTTACGACAGCCAGTATTTGTGTTAGTTCTGCACATTGTAGCAATAAATGAAAATTTAAGACGGAGCCACCTGTACAGTGAAGAGGCGGCGTTGCTAGCGGCCGCTATCTTGAAGACTTTTGACTTGATCTAACTTTGATAATTATATTTTAAATCCATGGACACGATAACAACAATATGAGTAATTAAAAAAGTAAATAAATAAAAGAATATAAAGAAAATAGTAACAAAGAGATAATACCTCACAGTTAGTCTTCATGGCAAGTTGTTCAGAGTCAGTTTGGCGATGCATGTGCATGGTAGCAGAAAGGGAAACTAAAAGGAAGCCGCGATGATGGGGGTTGGAATGTAGACCCACCAAGAAGATTTATTGGGCAACAGCTGGGGTGATTGATTGACGTATTCTTTTGGAGCTATTTAGCCCCTGGGGCAGGGATGCGCCAACTCCGGTCTGCCGGAAAGTT